>VFFE01008969.1:3253236-3289791 GCA_008921705.1 Burhinus oedicnemus
GGTCAGGGGGGCTGCGGGCGGGCGGCCGGTCCCCGCGGCGCGGCGCTGGGCGAGGAGCGCGGGGCAGCAGCGCCCCCTGCAGGCGCGACGTGGGTCTGCACCGGCGACCCGCCAGCGCGCCTCTCCTCCCAACCCTCCTCCTCAGGTTCACAAATATTTTTAAATGAGGTGGCTAAAAGTCTCCAGGTCGGCCCGGGGCTGTGCCAAAGCAGAGGCATTGCTCTGGGCAGGCTTGTGATTAATGCCGGGGGTGGTGGCAGCAGTGATTTTTCCGAACGTTTGCATTACTTATTCTCCTTGAAAAGTAACAAGAAAGGGCAAGTTTGGCTTATTGTTTCCTCATCCCCGTACTGACAACTGCAAATCATTTCCAGGATGGATTAAATTATGCGGGGGGGAGGCAGGAAGGGAGGCTGAGAGGAAGATGTGCAATGCAATACACTTTGCGTGATTTGCAATTTAGATGCTGTGGTATTGATTACTGCGCAATCCGGGTGGGGAGGAAAGCAGTTGGCAGGTCTCTGACTCCAAATACTTCCAAAATGATTATACATTTTATTAATCAAGGTCAAAGTAACCTCACTTGGCCGGTATTAACGAAAACACAGGGTATGCGTTAACTAAAAATCACTTCAGCAAGGAAAACTGAGACACATTAAAATTCAGTGGCGAGCAGTTTGCAGTGTGTGGGTTTCAGATGCCATCTACTGGGCAAATCTCATGCTATAAAACGACAAGTACCCCTTTTCTCCTGGGCTTGCAGTCTCCCCTCTTCCTCCCTCAGCAGTTTTCCCACAGTGCTTCAAGCTCAGGAAACCTTTTAAACACTTTTCACTCCGGCTTGAGAAGTCAGCAGGATTTCTGCAGGACTCGAGTGCTTTGCTTTGCTGAACTGGGGGATGGAGTTGCCCGTGACAGTGTATTAAAGGTTTAATATAAAAATATGTGCACATAGTTCTCTGTAAACACTAAAGAGAGAAAGGCATTTTGCAGTGTAAGTACAGCTCACAGCACAAACACGATTCATGTCAGGAAAATCAAGCACCTAAAAAAAAAAAAGGTCATCTTGAAACAGGATATAGTGTGCAGTAAGGCCTAATAATTACAAGAAGTTACAGTACTTGGGAGTATCAAAAACCCCAAAAAGAAGCCTGAAGGAAACAGTAATGTCTCACAGTTTTGGCACACAGCATGAACCACGCACTGCAAGTGCACCGCAGTCAGTGGGAGTCCTTCTCTCCACTTCAGGCTTTGGGCTGCAGTCAGACTGACGGCCCTAACGGGCTTTTATGAGTAAGTATCTTTCACATTTGCTGACTCTGAGTCTGTTTTCCAAGTACTTTGTTTCAGCGCTGCACCAGAACCAGAAAGAATCAGTCCATTAAATAAAGCGAGGGTCCCTACCTGGAGAACTCCCAGCGCATAGCCCAAATTCCAGCACGCAGGTCCCTTCAGGACAAAGCAGAAGCAGAACTAGCTTTTTGGATCCTGGGCTAATAAAACCCCAGATTATTCTGCAAATTCAGCAGCCTTTTGTGAGCTACAGTTCTGGTTTTCAGGCCCCTTCTCCGTTTCTTTGATCTGCTACAAAGCAAAGCTACCGTGCAGTTTAAATTAATTTATCTTGTATTGCATCAGATTACAAGTACACATATGGTCATTTTCTCTTTCCTTCCCCTTCTCCATCTCCCTCTCTCTAACCCATCTCCCAAGGCTGTAGATTTATAGACAATCAGACTTTTTTCTTGGTTTCTTTTGAGTGTTGTTTCATTTTAATAGGACCAGTGGGAATCGGCCTACTTAATGAGAGAAGCTTTGAAACTTTTTGTAAATAAATCTTATTCTAAACTGTGAGGAATAGGCAAAATCTAAAAAATATTACTAACCCCCTTAAATCCAAACAAAAAGGTTAATCAAAACAGCATAGGCTGATGCAAGGTACAAACCATTTTATTTGGGTAATTTTGAATGTGTGCTTTCTAATAAATTTTATATTTTGTTGTCAATAACATATAGTTTCAAACAAAATTGTTTTGAAGCAGAAGACAGGGCTTTCAATTTTGAAAATATTAGATTAATATCGTGGCAATTTTGAAAAATGCTCTGAGCACTTTTTAATCTGAGGAGGTAATTTCAACCAACCCTATTCTACAAAAAAAAGTTTTGTACCAAAATATCTTTCTTTTTTGATAAACCAGTTTATTAAATAGTTTCCAAAGCCCTCCACTTCTTAACTTTAGTAAGTACTGCTTTTTCATTAAATCAGAATAGAAGAGCAAACCCAGCAAGACAGCAATTTCCTGAGACCATATTGGGTAAATCCCAAAATCCAGCTCTGTCCCAAAAATATAATCAGCATTACATAATCTACAGTAAGTGCGCCAGATAAAGATAAATCAGCACCTGTCAACTAATGAGGAAGGATTATCATTAAATTATCCCATACTAACCGTTTTCTCCTTTCCTCAAAAATCACCTTTAAAAACCTGCTTCAAATACCTATTTTAAAAGACTGGTGTTATAAAATATAATTTCCCATGCTAAAAACTCTTTTCAAATTCTTTCTCTAGAACGACATTCTAACAAGAAAGCAATAAAACTGCATACATTGTGAAAGATAAAAATACTTTATGTTAGCAGTTACGAAAAGGGCTTGTTCTGGGTCAGTCGTTCTCTGTCTGTTGACACAGCAGAAGCAGCCAAGGCGCAGACCTGCCAGGTGCCTCTGAACCACTGTCACAGGGGAGAAGGACACAGTCCCGAATTTTGAAGTTCACGGGAGGTCTGGCCCCAGTCAATGGAGCGGGTGATAGGACCTATCTATTCTGCAACTTTGTTTTCCAGTCAAGCAGCACTGCCCCCGACCCTTGATCACGCACCCCTAATCATAGATAAATGTCCAAGGGAACCAACTTTATTTTATTCCTTATCACTGTCGAGGACTTTTCCTCTGATTCCCCCTCCACAGCCTCCTTTTGCACCCTGGTTTAGGGCCCAGAGCCTGCAACCTCTGCTGTGCACTACCCAGAGCACGCTAGAAAACCTGCACCCCACATCAGTCTTACTATATGCTGTATCACTGTGAAATATCCGTCATTCCTGCTACCGCCACCACCAGCACCACTGTTGGTCACCATAGTCCTTCTGCTCCCCTGGTCTCCTCACCATGCAAAGACTCCCCAGATTACCATTTCCTTAGTCTGGTGTGGGTTACCGTGCCACAGTTTCTGAGATTTAGTTCTGTTTGATCTCACGCTGGAAGAGAGGCTTCTTTTCACCCCAAAATGTGTAGAAAGACCAATAGGAAGCAAAGTTCAGAATCTCAGAAGCATTAAAGCATGTAATTTTTACCAAAATTAATGACAGTAAAGTACCTACATAGGACTCAGGGCCAGATACACAAAGATTTCAGTGGGAAATCAAGTTCCTAAAAGTGTGTCTTTTATGCCTAATGACCTTAACCCCTCGTTTTTCAGAAGTTAAAAACAGTGAATGTAGAATTTTTTGAAACAATGTTCAGTTGTTTCAAAATGGATTCCTGGGATTCACATCTCTGAAATGAATAGCATGTTAAGAAAAAAATTATGTGAGAGTTCAGAAGGAGCGATGTTTGTAATATGTTTAATTCCTTTTGCCTCCATAGAGAGAAAACAGAAAATTGTTATTCTTCCTACATAACTAATTCACAGATTTACTTTGAAGTGGAAGTATTTGCAATGTGAGCTATTCTGTTATGAAGCAGATAGAAAATAGCCATCTCAGTATATCTGAGCAGACTCATGACCATCTTTGTTGCTATTACCTAGATACCAGATATGTCCGTCATGTTTGCTTGCAAACTTGGAGCCATAAGCCCCAAAGTGCCACCAAGTATTTGGTGGGAGATGGGAAGCAGAGAAGAGTAACGGGCTTGGAAATCACTAGCTCTGGGATTATACAATATGGGGGATGGGGGAGATGGGTGGTCACAGGGAGAACTCATGAACCTGCATTTCAGAAAGTTTCCTTCATTGCCTACTCAACTGTAAGAAGCAGGAACAAAAGCAGATGCCAGTCCCACCAACAAACACCACCTAAATTAACATTAACACAATATTCAGGTACAGGATCAACTGCAGATCTAGAGGAGAGTGCTATGCAGAAGTTTGCTGTTTGCTTAAATATAGCCTCGACTAAAACAGTGCTGTCAACTTTAACTAAGCCAGATACTCTAGGGGTCCAAAGGAGGGCAGAAACTATAGCCAGTTTAGAGTGTAAATCTCTCCAGCTGCAGGAAATATTATCAGCACTAATCATTTAATCATGTTCAAGTGTGGTCACCCTGAGTCTGCCTGAACGCATATGTGAAGCAAGCTTATTTTACATGAAATCTTCATAAGCACAGTTGCCTCCTGTACATATTAAATTTTTAGGAGCTTCTCTCAACTCCCTTTACTTCCTTTAGCTCCCCAGCTAAAATGCTGAGATAACTGCCCGTGTTTCCTGCTTGTCTGGCACTGTCAGAGGGAGAAGGGAGTGATTTAATAACTTAAGGCTACAGAAATGTTGTTTTCAGCCAAAACAACAATCAAATTCCAAAGTTCTCGGAGATTTGATTCACAGTGTTTACAAAACTGTGGTTCTGTGACCTCTGCTTATCATTGCAATCACAAATAACTGGCTGTGTCCTTCTGCTCCTTTTAGTTCCCTTTATCTATGCTCTGTCTCTTACTTCGTCCTTAAATTGTACGTTCTGAGGAACAGAGACCACCTTTTCACAATAACCAACTAACAGCGCAGGACTATGTGTGAACTAGTAGGTGCTTCTCTAATACAAGTAACGAATACTCAGAACAGTAACAGCGAGTTGAAACTGAAATACCCCTTCTGTGCCTCCCCTGCAAGTAGTTAGCATCAAGTCATTGTGGTTTGAGTTACGCTAGCACACGGGCAAAACGGAGACCCAGCAATCACACAACTATGTTCTAATGTTCTGCTCTGCGCTCTTCTGTTTACAAACAATATTAAGCACTTTGCAAATGTGATGCTTGGAATTTGACATGTAATTTAACCATCATTTTACCAGCTTCAAATGCGACGTGCTTAAGTTTAATGGAGCCAAAAATGAATACTGTAAGAAAAGCATAATCTCAAAATATGTTATGCCCTGGTATTGAAGTAGGCACCTTATGTGAAGGCAAAAATCCATATCATTGCATGATACCATTATATTCACATGGTAGAAATTTGTAAGTGTTTAGTATGAGCAATCACAGAAATCCTAAGGAAGTTTTTCAGTGTGACCAGTTTTGCTCATAATTGGTTATATAGCTATTTTTTCAACTCGTGGGACAGAAAGAGAGATTTCTCTTCAGACAGAAGAAAGTTGTTGAAATCTTTTATGGGAGTTTATAAAAAGTAATAATCACATTTTTAATATTTTTTATAAGCCAAATTACAAAAAAAAAAAAGGGGGGGGATGCAAAAGCCTTTCAACAAATGAAAATTACAGTCAGCACTAGGTTTAAAGTCAAGCTACTGGCAAACATCCATATCTAATAAAAGCAACTTTCCCAACACTCCTCAGCAAGAGCTTTCTTTCCCTCCCACAATATCCCCATGTGCTTAAAAAGTAGCCGTGACAATTATTAAGCATGTTGTGTAGCTAAAATATAAGACACCAGTTAATGAACTATGTACCCCTAGATCTGAATGGGAAAGTATGCCACATATGCTTAGATAACATCAGAAATAGAAAAGTCATGGGAAAGGAACTTAGAAACTACATTAGCCTAAGAAATCTAAGATAAAAATCTAGCCTAGACCTCTAAGGGCACAGGTCTTCGAGACCTTTCACATGACCAAATTATTTCATCATTCACAGTGTTCAGGGGCAATTCAGCCTGTGATTGCTTACTTAGTAAGTGGCATTTTTTTCAGGGCTATTTCACCTTGCTGAAAATGCTGGTATTCTGCACTAAGTACTGCTTGGGAGTGTGAGGAAAGGTGGTAGAGGTTAGGATATTTCTGATCTATATAATATCAAAGGAAGTGGATACCGCAGCAGCTGAGAATCTACACTGGCCTCAACCTACCGTCCTCTGGTTTTGATAATTTCAAGGTAGAATTTCAAGACAGGAGGTTTCTGTAATGCATTTTTCATCTGGGTTTTCCCTTCGGCTTGCCGGAGCTGACATCCCAACCTCAATATCATGTAGCTGGGCTCATGTGAACTCAGAGGCTATTTCTGGAGGGAAGGAACAAGCATATAGTAGAAGGGATGAGAAATTTGAAATACAGAGTTAGGGAGTGGAAAAACCCCACTGCTCCATCTGGTCTCTGCAAAGACCGTACCTATACTAAGGACATCGAGTGAACATACTTTGTTTAGAAAACAAGAAGTTATTGTACTTACAAAGAACTTGTGCTTAAGAACATAATCTTGATTAATTACTGGGTACCAGTGTTTGTGTCTGTCTTGTCTAGTGTTTGCTTTTGGGTACTTTTGATACACAATACATATCATTGATACTATTCTTTTGCCCATATATCCCAACTATGCTGAAAGATTCCCATATTTTAAACTTTAAAAACATGCCTCCTGAATTCTGCATTGCTGCACAACAGGCCAGTTCTTGAATGACAGGTCAGCAGATCCAAAAGCAAATAAGGGGAGGCAGGGAGAATAATGAACAAGAGTAGATATGCAAATTCCACACTAATGAGAAAAAATTAAGGATTTCAGAGTGAATACCTAAAGTGAAAATCCATCTTTTATTTTAATTACTTTCACAATGAAAGAACTCCCCATATGATCTACTTTTTTCATCTGGTCCAGATGTGCAAATCTAGAATTAAAATTATATTTTAAAATATATTATATATAGATTTCAAAGAACACCCAGGAGAACTGGCTTTCTCTTTTTCTCTTACCCATCTCTTCACACATCTCTTCATCCTGCATTGATCTTTCAGGGTACGATTCTGTGGGGTTGAAGCCAGTTGAACTTTTGTTGTTGGCTCTACTGGCAGCAGGTTAAGACCCAAAATTCATAATCTGTTTGCAACTGTCTTGATATCTGTATCTCTTCTGGTGCCAAATACAAACAATAACTTCAGGTGAAGGGTTCTTTATTACCTTTCAAATAATAAATCTTGGAGAAGAACCATTAGCCCTGGGATGAAACAGTCCTTTATTCTGACTTTGCTTTTGTGCAAATTAATTTAATAGATTTCTAACCTTTACAGCTATAATATGTAAATTGCCACTTAATGACAAACAGGATTACTTCACCTTCATTCCCTCAATCAAATAAGAAATAAACTGTGCAATAAGAAATGATTTGTCGGGATGTCAGTTTATTTGCATATGCTTTGGTATTCCCTGTAGTACATGCAGCTTGGGTTAACTAATCAGGCGCTCTCTTCATTATAGTTTAAACACTTACTTTATATTTTCTTCTGCTATATAATGCAAGGAAACACACAAAAGAAGGCTTTTAATAGCTGTTAATGAAGCCAGGCCAAAAATGAAGGCTAAGTTTGCAGCTGAAAGGCTTTGTAGGTATAGAGATTCTGGTGTATTATTGTGTTAAAGAGTTAGTGCAGATGTGGTTTAGACAAGCAGATAAACCTAAGCATTCCTTGTTTCTGCTGTCCCAGGTTAAAGACATCAGAGCAGCTAAGTACAGTCTTACGGGTGGAACTCCATCTACTCTGGCAATTTTAATAGCACAGCTATTCTGGTCACACATCATGACTCATCACGTTCTTCCTGGCAAAAGTTTGTACTCCAGCTAGTGAACTGCTGCCAAGCAATTATATGTGGTTTGTGTCAAAGAGAAAAGAAACCACCCAAAAGCTCAAGTAAATTGTTAAAGAAATATCAAAATGAAGGTGAAAAAACTCTGAAAGTAGGATAAAATACCACTCCTCTTATTGCACAAAAATCCTGACCTTTGTTACACAGTTCTTGCGGATGCTAGTAAGTTATGCCTTGAATTGCTCTTGCTCAAAACTCAGCACATCCATATGGTCAAGTTATGGCCAATGCTATCTAAACCTTGACATCGTTCAAAGAGAACCTTTCCAGCACTGGGTAGGAATGCCTCGATTGTTAAAGGAGAAGCCACTGCCCGAGCATTCACACACCATCCCAGGAGTCGCACACACACCACCCGAGTCTTTAACTGCTCGGACCAGGGTCCCTTCGCAGCAGGAGACTCCAGTGAGCTGATGGGTGCCCCTTTCGACTCCTCACACGCGTGTGCGCGCGCACACACACACACACACACACTCACTCTTGGGCACACTTCCTCCGTCTCCAGGCTCGACCCTAGGTTTCCCACAGCAGAGTCTCAGCCATTGGCTTTTATAAAAATAAGTAATTTAATTGCAAGGTACAGCAGCAGGGTCAGCCAGCTGGGTGCCCCTGAAAAGAAGGGACCTCAAACAAAGAAATCCCGGGGCAATTATACCCTTGAGATCTCTACACCCACCCCTCACGTACTCTTCACGCGTTTTTTAGTCCAATTTTTGGTCTGAGGTCTTCTAACACCTTACTGGATTCTCTCTCGGTGTCCAGGCAGGCCGGCCGCTGACTGCTCGTGTTGATTTGCAGTCTCTGCTGACGGTTGGAGCCTCCTTATCTTCTGGTTTACGCTTCTTGTGCACCTGCGCTCCCTGGCAGAACACGGGGAACTGAGAAGTCCCAGACTTAGGGAAAATACTACCAAAACATCAGTGTGTTATCAACATTTTTCTTATACTAAAAGACAAAACACAGCACTGTACCAGCTGCTAGGAAAATTACTAAGAAAAGTCACTCTATTGCGGCCTAAAGGCGTCAGCAAATCTAGCTACTCATGTCAAGTAAAGCTAGACAAACAGCATAAATCACACCATAGTATAACCCTAAGTATTTTATTCTAATTAAAACTTATTTAAGCTAAATAACTGATATCTGTCAACATTGATCTCATACCAGCACCAGATAAACATCAAGTCCTATTTACTCCTCAGTCTCCTACTTCAACACCGAAGGATGTAATTCATACTCTGTGACAGTGAAAGACCAGGATATTTCCTAAATCTTACAGCAGTGAAAATGAAATAAACTGAGTTTTAGTGGAGTGAAATTGGATAAAAATACAGGTGATCTTCAACTAGTGATAATCAGTCTTGGCTACATTCAGCCTTGTACTCTCCTACTACTAGATTGTATATACTTCAGGTACCGAAGATAAAAGACTTTAACTTACACACACAAATGGCAAAGTAAACTACACTTTTTAATCAATTATTAGGACTTTTAAATAGCAGGAACACCAAGAACTCTCAGAGGCACTGCAGACAAACTTGTACATGCAAGTCATCTAGTAATCGTGATCCAGCCTACAAGACACACAAAGAAAACTTTTGTATATGGAACATGATTTCTGAATCTCATGAGACCAGAAAGCTCTCAGTGTTTCAAAAAGAGATTAAATGTTAACTCCATTGGTTTCTTTTGTCTGAAATTCACTCTTTCTATGAAATTCAACCCTGCACAAAGAGCCAGAATGAGGATTAAGGATCTCATAAACCCCATTTACTTCCTTAAAAAGGCTTCTGTGCAAAAATGAATTCCAGTATCTGAGAAAAGTTGTACTATTAACAAAAGTAGCCCCCCCCCCCCAAAAAAAAGGCATTTAGAACGAGCCTGAAAATTACATTTATGCTCTAGAAAACTTTTTCTATTTTTGGAAAAACTTTTCTTCCAAATAGAGGATAACTTTTTTAAAAATATGCATTGAAATATAATGTTAAAATATTTTTCTCCTAAGAAATTATAGGTCAATTTCTCTGTTGCTACTGGCTAAAGAGTGATAGCAAAAAAATGACAAGAATCATGTCAAAATCAGGCAGCAGCTACCAGGGCTTCTGGACAGGCTTATCATTTGCAAAGATTCACTCTAAAATTAGAGAAATGGTCTTCCACTGACAAGGAACAGGAGGCAGAGAAATGCAAGATAACGAGTCTCCTGTAATATTCTCTTTGTGTACCCTGTAGTAGGTTGAGTTCAACAAAGACAGAGAAAGAATGAGAGAAAGAACAAAAGAATGAAAGAAAGGAAGATGACCCTGTATTCAATTTCTAGGCTCCAGGTATAGCCTTACTTGGGGGCCTCCCTGTAAGTCCTAGAAGCTCTTGCTGGTGATAAAACAGTTATTATCTGTTTAATTTACGTCTCTGATGCGTGACATAAACGGACTGAGCAATGCTTTTGGTGAAGGGACAGGGAGTCTCCAGTGACGTAAGCCGGTGAACGGTAAAAAGAACAGTCCGTTCTAAGGACCTGCAATGCTGAACCTCTTCGTGCTGGCTGAAAATGTATTTCAGAAGCGTTAGAGCTCATTGTTATGGGTTCCCTTGGCTAGACCTCTTGTTGTCAAACTCAGAGGTGGCTTGCCATTACTGATCTAACAAGCTGTTGAGCTGTTACTACCTGGCAGAAAGCGAGAGCCAGCTTAGTGGCTGTGCCAGTTCCAGACAGGCCTAACTTCCCCATAAGTTTGGGTGCATTCCTCTTTAAAAATGAAAGAGTTTTTCTCCCCCCTCCCTTTTTTTAGTTTGTGTAAATTCCAGCATTATTATTTGGGCATGAGCCAGCCTAATGCTCAAGTATGCCTGGGAGCCACAGAGGGTCTGCGAGTGCTGCACTGCTGCAGGAAACAGTCCCTGGGAAATGTGGGCTCTGAGCTTCCCATTGCTTACCTTAGGGAAAGCAGAATACCCAAGCCAGGAAGGGTCTGTTTTATGGAAGGGATGTCCATATAATCCTGTGCACCACTGAACCCCAGATGAGCTCAAACTTCAGAGAAACTGCAATGTGAGCATAGCAATAGCCTGACAACCAACAGATCGGTTGGAAAGCAGCATAGCAAATACTCAGCTGTGAAAGTAGCTAGCAACAGAAGTGGCTAGTGGGGGCCGCCACTTAAAATAAATTGAATTTTCTAATATCTTAATTTCTCTATTATCTGTAATCATAGGAACTGGGATACACCAGTAAAATAGAAAACTCAGTACTGGGGAGATGCTGTAGCCATCACATGGCATAGTGATTCCACAAGCCAGTAAAAAGGCTATGGTACACATGAAAATCAACTGCATTTATTTTTTACGGGACAGATGAGTTTGCTTAATGTGTAGGGAACATTTTAAGAAATTGAGAGAGGAGCTCTGAGGAAAATTGGCCTGTTAGGAAAAATTGTGTCTCTTGACTGGAAGTCCACTTCTAAAATCTGAGGACACAACATGCCGCCACACTGCAGACTCCCCTGGGACTGGGACTCACATGAAAAATCATCAGAAAAATCAAGACAAGATCTTTCAGCATTGTGCATGAGAAAAACTTCTTAGCTGTCTTTCAGAAGCCAGTAATCATAACTGAAACACTTCATGCCATTTAAGTGAAAAAATATATTTATTATATATTTTCTGTAGTTACACACAATATATTCATTGTCATTACCCTATTCTCGTCTCCTGTACTGGAGTAGTGCTACAAGGTTTTCTTCACGCTTTTTATCACTAGGTGGCGACGTTAGAAGCAAGAAACGCGATGAAGACCCGGGACACAGCAGCACCTCTGAATGTTAACTTCCACCACAGTTTGGAGGAAACGTTAAATCCTGGGCAAACTCGGCTCCGTTTATTTATTTGAAAATTCAGGTAGTGACTTTAAATTTAAAGCAATTAAAAGAAATGCCAGCCCAGGACTATAAATTATAATCCTTGATTTATAATCCTTGAATTATAGCCATTCTAATCCTTGCAATATAAACATTTTGGCGGGAATTCAACCCACCACCTACATAAACACCTGTCTACACCTCTTCACCATGTGAAATCCATAGCAGTGGTATGTAAATAAGATGGGAAAGAATCGTCTTTCATTTCCAGGTATTTCCTCTCCTTGTGGTTTCGTTACCACCTATTTTTAAGGAAATACATGGAGACATTTACAGGATCTTGTTAAAACAGTACAAAAAATGTCAGCAGAGTGAGTTCCAAGATAACAATAGTTTTCTACCACAGACCAAGCAGAGCAAGTTTAAGACATGAACCTTGCTATTAAAATGCATCTATAAGAGCATTAGCTCTGAATAGAATCCAGCATCCTATTCAACAGACATTTTAAGCAGAAAAGCAACAGAAACTCATTATTGTAGGTGTTAATAGTTTTCTGCGTATACTCACCCAGAAAATGTCTTGCTCTTTGAGCAACAAAAGTAGTGCAGCTTACTTCCTTATGAATTTACTGTACCCTCCATCTCCCAAACTCCTCCGCTGCAATATTCCCACTTTCCCCTGTCACTAAGACAATGTTCAGGCCACCTCCTCGTCCCCTAACCTCCATTTTTGGGGTTCCCCACACGAGGGCCCGGCCCAGCTGAGAGCAGCACGCGTGCTCAGCAATTCGGTACATGCTGCAAAGTTGCTTTTACCAGAAGGAGAGTCCCGTGCTGAGCTGGCAGGTGTCTGCTCGAGCACCGGCACCAGCAGGACCTCTCGATGTCACCCAGCCTCTGGTTTTCTACATGGATATAGCATGAACGGCAGAGAACCAGCGCCCGCAGCGTGTTCCTGCTTCTGGCTGAGAGGCCCAGTGAGGAGCTGCAGGCACTATACCAAAAATGAGATTCACAGATACCAAAGAAAGCACTGTTTTATTCTAGTAGGCCCATCGAGGGCAGGTGGGCTGGCAGAGGCTTTCCCAAGCATGGACACCGCTGGGATTTCTGCTTCGGCTGGGCCCCAGCCTGGTACCCCCAAAACATCCTCATAGTTACAGCTGCCGCAACCTTGCTTTGACATCCCCCACCATTTAGGGTTTGAACTCAATAAAATTAGCGGGTTTGTTTGCAAGGCAGCAGAGAGGAAGAGTGCTGGTGGCTGTGTGGAAGCTGCTTTGGCGTGGTAAGCCTCAGGCCAGGCCGCTCCTCAGTGACAGTGGCCACTGGCAGCCCCTTTGGGGAGGTGCCGTACCTCACAAGACCACACAGATTTTCCTCAGGAATACCTCTAGGACGAGCCAAAATGCGATGACAACTAAGCCACCACACTTCAACGCTGCTTGAGACCTGCCAGATGGGGCACGGGACCGGAGGAGAGGGAGGCGTGCTGCCCCTTGCCGGGGGCCGGACTCGAACCGGTGACCTCCGGCTCTCCAGCACTGCGCGCCAACCCACAAAGCCCGGACATACCACGTAACACACCCCTTTCCCCCGCCACCGCGGCCTGCCAGCACTTCCGTAAACATCGCGGCAGCTGAGTGACAGGGGGCGGCGGCCAATCGCAGCGCGCGGGGCGCCGAGGGGCGGTAGTCTCTCCTCAGCGGCTGTGGCGCCGGGCCGCGGGAACGTTAACGGTAAAAGTAACGGCTGCTGCGCGAGCTGCTGAGGGACGGGGGGAGGTGGAAGGGTCTGTCTGTGCCATGGCTGCTGGGGCGCGCGCGGGTGGGTGGGATGAATTGTGCTGGCTCGGGCCCGGCCCGCTTTGCAGAGCCGGGAGCGGACCGCCACAGGCGGGGGCGGCTCGCCTCGGGGCGCTCTGCCGCCTCGGGTGCTGCTGCGGGGCGGGCAGGTGGGGGTAGGCCCGCCAGCTTGCGTAGGGTGGGCCCTCCCCAGCTGAGGGCAGCGGCTGTGGGCGCCGGGCCGCTTCTCGCGGAGGCCTGCCGCTGCTGATCCTGAAGGAGCGATGTGCGCCGCTCCTCGGGAGGAGGAAAGCTCCCTGCCTCAGCTGTAGGCTTCCAGTTGTTGGAGGGGATGATGGGATCTGTATCTGTACTTCAGAGCTGATTTTTCCAGTTCATTCATGCCGAGTGCGGGCAGTTCTGCTCTTCTACGGTTTTTGAGTAAGGTATATCCTCTTCAGAAGCTATTGTGCATGCTTGGTTTTTTTGGGTGCTGATTTCTGCATGTGTCTCTTAATTGTTAAGTCATAAGCATATGTGATAAAATATGCATGCCCTTGTGCTTTTTTTTTGAATGGCAGAATGTAGTAAGTGCTTTGTTTTACTGGTATATATGTGTTGTCACAGCCTTCCAATGGAGATAAAAGCAGTTGTCAGAAGATACGAAACAAGAAATAAGACAGCAGGAACAGAACTGTCATCCAAATCCCGAGTTGATTGGAGGCGCACTAGAAGGGACTTCATACTACTTGACAGCAGTGACGAATCCTCATGTACCTCTGAGGAGGAAGAGCCGACTGCATCAGAAGATGAAGTAGATGAAGAAGATGAAGCTGTTGTGAAGAACAGCCATTCAGATGAGGTAGAGAAAAGCCACAATGGGGAAGGATCAGAAGATGGTGAGGATGAGTGCATCACACCTGGGAAGCGTAAAAGGTCGAACACTTCTGTCTTGTATGACAGTGATGAAAGCGAGGACAGTGATATACTTGTTAGGAAAGTTTTTGCTAAGCGCCACTGTATAATAGATGAAGATGAGAGTTCCGAAGAACAGCAACCTGATAAAACCTGCCCTACAGAAAATGTTTCTATTAGTAGAAAACGGAAAGTGTTTGCAAAATTGAAAGAACTTGCAAAACAAAGAGCAACTCGGAGCTCCTGCAGCAGTGAAAATTGTGAGGTCTGGATTTTATCTTTGAAATTCAATTGGAGAAATTACTGAATGTAGGGAAAGGTGAAGACTAATAGATATAAATCACTGGGATTTTATATTGTTTTGGTTTTTATTCATGACAAATCAGTAGTTGTGTCACATTTTAACAGTTGTCACATTAACTAGATAACAATATTGACTGCTGAAAATCTTTATCTTAAGTTTAATTTTAATCACTGAGGATTTAAGAATTTCCTTTCATTTGCTCTTTCAGGCACTGTTATGACTAAGCAGCTTAGAACGCAGGTATCTGTCTTCTCTGCATAGTCAGAAAGGAAAAACTTCTTTATCATTCCTTTTTTTCTGTGAAGAAGAGATGCATGAGAGGACTATCAAATGATTTTTATCAAGAAGCAACATACCTGCTGAAGTAACTTAGAGATTTCATGTTAGCTTAATTCCTACAAATAGACTGAAGAGAGGTACATGGAGATGACTGATTTAAAGCTGAAAGTAATTGCCATCTAATACAGAATTATGTATTTTTTGGAAACATATTATTTCCTGTTAATTGAACAAAAGGTGTTATTAGAAGGTCAAAAATCTTATCCAGTATATGTAATATTTCATCAATGCAAATACTGAAAATTCTTCAGTTTTAAACGCTTTTTAAATTTTAATTAGGATTCTAATGGGGAAGCAGAAATAGAAGAGGAACAGCTCTGTCACTTGCCCCTCACACCAACAGAAGTTAGTGAAACTGACAGTGACAGCATGAAAGATTTTGTAGTAGAGGAAGATGATGATGACGACACAGAGCACACGAAGAGTGAAAATCAGCCACAACAGAAGGAACTAAATATATCAAATAGCGAGTTGCTGGCATACTACGTCCCACACTGTAAGATCAAAATTAGTGACAATTCTATATGTATAACTTGCTTGTATTGCTGTAATAAATATTAATGCACTGTAAATACAAATGCTCTGCAATAGGATATGATAGTTTAAAAGCATATTCCTAAAAGGCTTCAATTTATTGTACAAGTACTCTGATTTCCACAGTAAATTTTTACAGTCTTTCTGTATCTTATTAAAGGAAGGGTATAATTTGCGGGAAAGGAAGGGAAACCCTATTGCACAAATTTTTTAAGTTGGTCTGATTTAGGATTAAATAGGCTGGCTACGATGCAGTCATTCCTCTGGAGACCTAAAAGCATCATCCTCCATCTTGTGATATATGCTAAGAGCAGCTGTGTTAATTCTGGCCAAATTCTATTCTGGAGAGTGGTGTAAAATTCTTGCCATGAGTTTGGGGTTTTTGGGTCTTGGGACATTTTTTTTTTTTTTTTTTATATATATATACTTATTTTTATTCCATAGCAGTGAGACTTGGGAGCACAGGTCTGTAGGGAATTCTGAATTCATTGGTCAATTTCAGCCAAACTGCACAGAGTGAGAAAACTTTTCAAGTTGATCTTTTATGAAAATTGGTATCTGGATGGAGCAGAGAGATTTGAAACAGAACTTTATGCCAGTTATCTTCTTACATATTTTGTTGTTCAGAAGCAGGTATCTACTGACTGGACAGTTGGTGCTAGTGTAGATGGTCACAAGCATTTGTGGTATTTCTTACTCAGTAAAGACCTGAGCAGAATTCCATGTATTTGAAAGAAAATTAGAAAAAAGAACGAACAAAGAAAGAAACAAACAAAAAAACCCTATAAGCTTGGCCTTCTCTGGTTTGCATTATTGCCTGCTATTCATAGAACAAATACTCTCTTCTTTTGGTGTTTGTAGCTCTTATTGTGGTGTGGGCTCTCCTTGCTGAAAGGACGTGTGACTTTAGGATGCTAAAATTCATTAAGATCATTGCGATGAGAAGCACTACTTAAAGGCAAGGTCTCAAGCATGTGTTTCAATGTTGTACTACATTGAAATTATTTTAAAATCCATATTTAAATGTCTTTAAAATTCTAAATTTACAACAGTGGAAACGTATTCTTCTTACAGTACTTGTAACATTGCTTACATTGGTTTTTTTTTTTAATTTTGGTTGTCTTGCTTTCTTCACAGTATCTCGCTGTGATCATTATGTACACTTCAAAAGAATAGTAAAGGCTTTCCTCATAAATGCAATTGATGACACTTTTCTGAGCTCATTATATGGTAAGTAAATTGCATTAAATAATATAGTAGTGCATTCAATGTTATACAAAGATATTTATTCTAGGGAAAGATGTGTCTCCTGATTATAGGACTGTGCATCTTGAGATCTGTTCTTAGTTTTGCTGCTCTGTATCTTTGGGGAAAAAAAAAAAATCTATCTGAAAAAGTTAGAGTAATTTTGGAAAAATGTGTAGACTTAGTTCTTTTAAGCCTAGAAGGCATTCTGAGATGTAGGGAAGTGTTTCTGTGTCGGTGATCAGTAGTAACAGTTCCAGCATGAAAGTGAAATTAATTTAAAAGTAGATATCTCAATGAAAACATTGCAAGGTCAGATGATTTGTCAAAATGTCCTGTGTTCCATAGCTTTTCTGAGGAATTTTAGTTATGGAGATTACTACGTATCTGGGTTTTTTTCTTTTTCTTTTCCTTTTTTTTTTTTTTTTAATAAAATTCGTGCTTTCACAAAAAACAAATACATTTCAGCTGCAGCCAGTACTTCTTGTCTTATTCTTGCTGAGGAAGTGCTTTTTGGCATTTGGCCTAGTTGGGCTGAGTTGGCAACCTCACATGTAGTTTCAGGAGCACTGTAAGGATGGGATTAGTGAGAGGACTCTCAGTGTCAGGTTGTGGAAGGCATCAGCAAAGTGCCAAAGAGAGGAAGTTTCGGTGTCGTCTGGAACTTGGAGGGAATGGAGAAACTGAAGTACACGCAGACTTCAGAATAAAGGCTGTGCATTCTTGGAGCTAAAAATGTCTTTCGTCTACTGTTCTTTCAGGTGTTAGTTTTGTTTTACCAAGTGAAAACAAGTTTATGAAAAGTAATAAGTAAACTTTGCCAGATTTATGTTATAATAGCTTCCTTCTATTTCAAATTGTATCTGCTCTACAAAACTAACAGCTTACTGCCAAGGTGCTGGAAGTAGATCAGCTATGCGGGTGAGTTGGAGGTTGTATTCTGTCTTTCTGAAGAACATTGTATAGTATGAACATAGCCTAGCATTACAAAGATATATTTTTATAACACAGAATGGATTTTTCTGAGTTAGTGGAAGCGAATCAGTTAATTAGTTTGAATCAAGAGCGGATACTTTAGTATTAGAGTTCAGACTTGCTTTTTATTGTGAGGGATTTTTTTATGGTCTAGCAGAGCTTCTTCAAGCTTTTGGTATAGCTGACTTACTGAAAAAGTATGTGTGTAAAGTATATATGGAAAAACAATTAACTGTAATTATAGTGGCTATAATGACAATTAGCTCTTTTTATATAGAAAGCTGGCTAGCCAGTGTTCCTTCTTGGTTCTGTTCCTTTGATAACAGCATTGCTAAGAGACTAGGGAATTTAGCTGAATTAATTTTTATATCTGTACATGTTGAAGCTCGCGACAATCCGAATTGGCTTGCACCTATGAAAGTCCTGTTTAATTCCTGGAGTCCAGGACATATTTGGGAGACAGTTGTGGCATAGTGGTATTTTCACTCGTCCTCATACTTGTTTATTTCTTTTGCTTAAGTAAGTATTTGGAAGTACTTGCGCTGCCTAACTCAAGGCATCTGTCTGTGCTGCTGAAATTTAAAGGTCATTTTTTAAGTGTTCTTTATAAGTGACAAAGAGAGTTACCAAAATTTCTGCTGTGTAGCAGCTCAGAGCAGTTTGTGTTCATGGATTGCAACCTCCTCCCTTATACATTATAAACAGCTTACATAAACTGGACAAAAAGGAAGGGTTTTTTTATCCCCCCCCCCCCCTTTCCATTCTTTTAAGTGGGATTGAGTGAATGGGTCTCTGTTTGGGATGACAACTTTTCACTTTAACCCTGATTGTAGAGTTTATTCACGTACCTCTTGTGATACAGACTTTTAAAATAATTAAATATATCAGTTTATCAAAGATGCATGGATCAGTTTTATGGATAACAGTAGCAAATGTATTCAGCAATAATTTTTTAAAACCATTCATAGTTTTTAGTATGCAGAAGCATAATGTCCTTGAAAATTTTATTTGAAGAAACTTGTGCAACATAGGGTGGCCAGCAAATTAATAATGACTCTCACTGAATAGATGGAACAAGACAAAAGAAGTACGCGCAAGATATGTTGCTCTCACTTCATTATTTGGATGACCGCTTCATTCAGCCTCGTCTTGAGAACTTAGTCTCTAGAAGTCGCTGGAAAGATCGATACAAGGTGTGTAGCTTCTACTTTAAATAGTGAAGTGGACTCCAAATCATATTGTTACTGATAGGTTGGGTTTTTTTAATACTGTAATTCTCAGTAAAGGTACAATAATCACTATAATTATATATACTTTTTTAATAGAAACTCATTGTTCTTTCCCTTATGTAACTTGTTTTGATACTTATAAATATCAGAAGTATTTTATATGTTTATAACCAGATAAACACTCAGGTAACAGAACAGAATCTGTTCTGTTACCTGACTGCTTCTGCTGCTAACTTCAGCAGATGACTTTTTGAGGATTTTTTGTCGTTTGCTAAATGTTATAACAAAATATCTTCCTCCTCACACAAAAAGATAAACCAGTATGTTCATAATGAACCTTCTACTACTTCAAAAAAAAATGAAATCAATATACAGTAAACTAGTCATTGTATGCAAATTACTAGAATAGTATTAGTGTGATACATGTGGTGGTCCAATAATCACTGTAATAATGGAGTATGGCCAGTGGAGAGATACAGTGTATTTATTCGAAGCAGACCAACTGAAACAGTTGCACCCACACACCCTCCAAAAACAAAAAAAGAGATGAGAGAAAAATAAGTGCCAAGATGCAGGAGCCATTGTTTAGGTCTTAAGCTGAAAGAAAGAATTAATGAACTAGAACTGATTGAAGTGTTGAAAAATTATTTAGAAGGTGTATGTTTGCAACTGAATGGTGAAAGACGTCAGATTTGAATCTCTTTTGTTTCTCTTGCACTGATTCTGTGCAAGTACAGAGTACTCAGCAACGTATTTGAGGCATCTTTCAGTTTATGGAGACTCTTTAATGTTATTTGAAATCTCTTTTTCAGGAGCGTGTGGATTGTTACCCAGATGTTCGCATAATCTTGAAAAATCCAAAAAATATATCTTGTCAGGCCTGTGAATTGAATCGGTATTGTAAGTTTAATGTGCTGCTCTCTGGAAAGCTTTATAATAGTAGAACTTTGGAAGCAGATGACTTCATGTCAGATGACAAGCAGGTAACTTCAAACAAGCACCCTGTATAATTGCTTTTAAGTTTTGTCTAGTGTTACAGAAAATCATACAAAGAATAGAAATCCTGTCAACACATCTAATGTCTATAATGTTAGAGGCAAGAGTTAAGCTACTTTACTTCCATGTCTAAACCCTATTAATTTTTAAAATACGAGGACCATTTTGCAGTTTGGAGGAGTATAGTCTTGGATTTAGCTAGAAATTATGAAGGAAGTTCCTATGAAACTTTAAAGGATGAATAGAGGCATTCCCCTCCTCCCCCTTCCCACCTTATATGTTGGGAAAGAGGTAGCTAAAAGTATCCTCAAATAAATCTAACTTTTATCAAGAAGATAAATCTGATGTTTTTCTATGACCTTTGTTTTTGCCTGCATCGCAATGATCGCTGTTCTGTTTCCTCCCCACTTCTGCCACTTAATATTAGTACCTGATGCAGCACGTGTATTTGCACTGTGGTAAGCACTAGTAAGTATACCCACCCATGAGCTGGACTTCATGATAAAAAAAGATAAAGGGCTCTAAGGCATACAGTAGGGTTTATTGAGAACTCTTGCCCTCAAGTCAATATTGACATTTGCCTCAATTTTTCTTCTGCTTCAAATCTCTGCAGTCTGAGTCTCATCCAGGGCAAGAAGGAAACTCTAGGTACATGGCATCCTACGCATCCTACTCAGCATGCTTGCCTTTTGTGGTGCATGGGGAGGCAGTCTGAAACTGCGTGTCAAAGAGGCTGACAACACACATGACGATTTACATACTAACCAAAGTTCTAATACGAGCACTCAATCAGTTATTTCCAAAGTAGCTTTTTGTTTTGTCAGAGAACTTTTAATAGAAGACTGAAAATACTAAAGCAGAGGCATATCTTAAAGAAAGGAAAATCAGTGGTAAGGAATATACATGACTGAGTCATGTTTTGAACATGCTTGGCATTCCTGATTTTCACCAAGTCCCTGAGAAATACTATGACTTTTGTTTCTTGAATAGATCCTGTCTCTGTATGCCAGGAGTCTGAGGCTTTAAATTAAGAATGACATTTCCCTCAAATTTACATATATTCTAAATACCAGAATGTCTTTTCACTGAAATTAGATCACTTGAAAGCCCTGTACCTTTGTGTGTGCCTATAATGCCCTTAAGATTTTCCCAGCAGGAATTTTGCATTGATTAGCTTTCAGAAACATTATAAAAGTAACTTTCTGTATAATGGACAACCACCTCCATTGAATGACTGTGTTTTCTATTTTGTTGCAAGTAAGGTTTGTTATACATTGCGTCACTAGGTTTGCTAATTCTGTGCCTACTGTGCCTCTAGCATTTGGAGCGTCTATGTGCACTCCAACAGTTCTTGTTTGCTCTAGGTCATAACGTTGAATGAAATAGTGCCACTGTCATTCTAATAGTCCAAGTGTAGCCTAGTCAGAATTCATTGCTTTGTTCTTTAGATTTTTTCACATGTGCTATTTCCCATGTAGTTATTCACCCAGGACAAAGTATTTTGACATCTCGGTTGCAATGACACTTGAAACTGTTCATCTCCTTTTGGGAAGACTTGTTCCTAACTACTTAAATACATTTTATTAGAGCCTTTTTCTCATTACTGCAATATCAGAACTACTTGTCCAAACTAGAAAACATTTCCATTTAGGTAGTCTTGCATCTTTTTCTCACTCAGTTGTCACTACTAGGACATTTTTGATTAAATTGTATTTTTGGAATGAAACACATCTTTCATTTTATTATATGATGTTGCACTAGGTAGTCATTTTAGATGACCTGAGCAGTCAATTTTATTATATTTCACAGCTGAGACTTTTGAAGACCTTGACTCTTAAGAACCTGGGTGTTCCTAATATTTAGGGATCTTTCCTTCAAATTTACAGCTACCAGAAATTGTTATGAGTAGGTATCCATATGACCTTCTTAAATAATGTAATTCATGACCTCTTATGATAAACTCAAAGCACGCAGTTTGTCGAGAATAAGATATTGCTACTGTTGTGTACCAAGCTGATATCCAAGTTCTGCCTTTCTTCCTTTTCAGGAGGTGTAGAAGGTATATTTCTTTTCTTTGTGAGTGTAAAAGAATTTTTGAATACAGCTGAAGTTCCTCACAGTATTTGCTGAAAAGAAAAAAGTGTCAGAACAAGTTGTATTTACAATATATTTTGAAATGTGGTATAATAGGATTTCTTATCTAAAAATAAAGTGAAGCCGTCATGAAACTGGAAGTACACCTTAGTGAAACTCAAGCCTATGTTGTTTGGATCTTTGCAAATATTCTATCTTAGAGATTTGAGGGGCGTCAGTGTGATTATCATGATGTTACCATATTGGGCTTTGCATGTAATGCAGAATCTAGGAAACTCTGTGCCACAGTTTTTCTTAAATAGTTTACAGACCCTTCTGAGCAGCAGTTGTTAATACTCTGTTTTGGTAAGTTTGTGTGTGGATGATAGTCAAGAGAGCTAGGCTTTTACAGCAAGGCTTTTCCCCTTGTTTATTGCAGGAGAACAGTAAGTCCTTGGCAATCATACTAGCACTGATGCTGCAGTCCATTGTACAGCCATTATTCTTCCTTACATCCAAGTCCCTAAATGTAGATCACTAATTTAAAAATTTTCAGTTTTTCTTGGGAAGTATGTGGCTTATCTAACCAGAAATAATAAGTGAACTAGCACAAGAATTTAATCTTTACTCAACTTCCAACTTTGGAAATAACAGTAGCAATTCCCTCACTGCTGTCCAAATGTTGTCCTACATAAAGGATTGGCTATTTTTCACTTTGGAAAAAACTTGAAATATCTTACTGAATATTGAACTAACTTGCTAGTTCATTTTTGTCCACTTCAGCTTAACAGTAGAAAATGAGAGCTTTTTTTACGCTGTGTACCCCAGCATCTGGTGAGATGCTTGCCATGTGCATGCTCAATATAGCTCAGGGGCTGTAGAACAGACCCAGGAGAGAGTTACTGAGCACTTTCCAGTAATTTTTGGTAGTCCCTTTGTAATACAACATTCATGTTCTTATGGTGACCTGTAATTTAGACTGCTGAAGGTACTGTTCTCAAGTAGTCTTTGAAGTTCTGCTGGCAATGCATTGATCAACTTGTCCTGCCAATTGAGAAAAAAGAAAGGAGGGAAAAAAAAAACCACACAGACCTACATAAAACTGGCACTTCAAGAACTTAATTGACTTAAAGAGAAGGCAGTTCAGCACTGGCAGATCAGATTGAATGGAAACATGTAGTTGGACTGTTTTCTAAAGTTTTATTTGAAAATACCCGAGAAAAGTGGATGTGGAGAGAATAAAAACAGACCTCCAACCCTCTTCTTCTGCATAAAACTTTCCTTTTCTCTCATCTCTGAAGTATTCTGCTTTGCCAGTAGAAGGAAAAGAGAAACAGCTGTTCCAGTTTTGCTTAGGCTTGCAGTGATTGCTTTATGTGTAGCTGCCAATTCTCATTCCTCCATGGTCAGGGAGAATTGAACGGTTTAGAGGTGTAAGTGTCCTCCACACTTCTCTACTCCTGTGTCACCTGGATTATAAACTGTTTTCTACTCTCAGTCTTGGTGTCCTAATTCCGTTTATAATCATGCTTAGAGGACATGGATTCAGTCACTACATGTTGTGCTATTGTCAGGCTATGCTCCTGCATTCCACACAAAGTGATTTAACACAACTTTGGCTGATACGGCCGGCTTGAGTAGATAAGTTAAGCATTAGGACAGAGTCACTGAGAACTGCAAGGGGAAAAAATTAGAATGAGTACAGTACTGAGATTCTTTCCAAAGTTGTATTCTGAAATAGCATTGTATTTTTGGACAATATTTCTTGCTTTAAAAGCACAATACATAATTACATTATATGATATTTAGCTATTTGTCTCTGGCTTTTCTCCAATGTAGAAATACTTTACACCTCGCACATAAATAAAGTATGAAACTCACTGCCACAGAATACTTTGGAAGCGAAAAGTGTTAGTGGGTCCCAAAAGGGATTAGACAGGTTCTCGAGGAAACTTCTTCCACACTATGGAACGTGATAATTGGGATAATACAGCCTGTCTTAACTGTTGACTGCTAGAAGCTGTATGGTAATGTTATGGTCATTCTGGTGTTCATCCTGCATTTTATACTAACTTCCTAAATACCTCCTGCTAGCTGTTGTCACAGGGAAGAAGTGGGCCATCAGTTTGATGCCAAATGCTATCTCCTATTTTACATCACATAAGGTTCCAGATGCTGCACCTCATTGCTTGGGATACATGAAAAGTTCTGAAATGTTCTATGAAACACTGTAGTTCAGTTCTTGATTGTTTTCAGTATTTGAAATGGGACTTCTGGAAATTTGAATAAATCAATGCATTATGCATTGGTTGGTAGGTCTTGCACTTCAGAAGCACCTGTAGCACCAAACACAAGCCTTAGCTTTTCGGTTTTGGGGAGGGTAGGAAGTGGAGCTGCATATAGTTACATGTACGTGATCAGTAGAGAATTGCAAGGTACTAATAGGAATTTTTTATCTCAAGATGGTTAAAATTTCAGTTAATAACCATCTACTGTAGGTCAAATCAAAAGTTCTTTTAAGTGAGTGTGTCTCTGACTTCAGTGATATTATACCTGCTTATATCAGTCAAGCTGCTGGTTAATATATTTAAGAAATTAAGTATAGGCATCTATTTAAGAAAATACATAAATAATACATAAGTATAATTTTAATTTATATAATCTTTATAAATATGCTTTTCTGTTACTGTCTTTGTCAGTAGATGCTGCTAGTGCTAGGTTGTACAAGTAGGTCGGGTGTTTTGGGGAACTGCTCACAGGTGTAAACATTTGGTCATGCATTCAGAAAGAATTCCTGAAAATGCGGGTTGTAAGCATTGATTAAAACTTAATCTTCTCATAATTTAAAATAGTATTCAGATTATTGCCAATGGCAGCAATAAAGAGTATCACTGTTGTGGCTCAGAAGGGATAATTTGCAATATATAACATGGTTGATTTTTTGATATATATGTCCATGTAACCTGAAATAGCAATACAATCGCAGCTTGCATTACTGATGCAAAAAACTTTGACCTTTAGCCATTTACCTGCTTGTTGCTCACAAAGGTGTGAGATGACATCAGTCCAAAACAATGCTGCCATTTAAGGATAAGTTGATGGTTTGGGTTTTTTTAGTAACATGAAATCAGTTTCTCCTGTATGTATCAGGAACTGAAGTTCATTGTATTCAAAGCAACATGTATTAATTATGTTGCTTTTGAGTGTAGAAAACCTGACCTCCGAAAACCCACCAGATATAGATTTCTTAGCAGACAGGCTTTGTCTCCATGGGTTGGAGTAGTAATTGGTGCACCTGTGGGTCATTTACAGGGGACAGATTCCTCTTCTAATTTGCCACTGTATGTACTTGAACTACTTCTCTTGGAGAAATGGAACAAAACTTACTCTTGTGAAATGCAGGCTGTCCTCAAACGCAGATGAACTTTGACTCTTTCTCCCTCCCTACACCTCCAATTTCACATACTCTTAGTGAAGATTTAGGATTGCCAATATATTACTCAGTATTTTCAGGTAAACACCTTCACCACTTAACATCTTTGTATAAAATCTGAGTTCAAGATATGTGCAAATAGTTGCCTGTATTTAATGTTAGTGCTGATAGATGATAATGAATCTACTCTAATCCATGCTTTGATTATGTATTTACATGCATATTTACCATTTGTTTATCTATAAATACTGCTGTAAAGAAAATTGTTAAATAAGACAGTTCTGTCTTTTCTGCATGGGAGCTGTAAAAGTAAAACCGGTAACAACTGGCAGATGCAGAGGCTTTGATTTCTACAGCATTATGGCCTAGCTATACCTCCCAGACAGCTGAAGATTAATATTTGCATTGTATAAACCCTCAGTTTTCAGATTTTATTTTTATTAAATCCAATCTCTGTGTATACTTATTAGACATATGTTTCTAGGCATATGTCTACTTGTATTCATATGTATTTCTTGAAGAAATATTGAATATCATTCAGTCTACAAAATGCTAGAACTGGTATTTCATGTCCCTATGAAGTACTACTTATTAAGCAAAAGTAATCAATATTAAGCAAAAGTAATCTTCCTCTGCCTTCACAATATGATGATTGTCTAGAATGTTAGTGATTTTGCAACAAAGTCCCACCAGGAGATAGGAAAGATACTACCAATTATAAACATGGTTGTGTTTGCAAGAAGACAGTACCGATAAGCTGCCATTGCATTGACTTGCTGAGTGCCTGCTTGTTCAAAAATTGTTCTGCTGTGGCTGTGAAAACTACATGGGTTTGCGCTGATTTTGTGCATGTGGTGTCATTCTGTTTATTTCATTATTCAAAAAATCTTCCTAGACTGACTGATAAAACCTTACTAGTCTGACTTAGCCATTCTTCCTATCAGAGAGAATGATTTGTTCACTTTGGCCTAGGTTTTGAAGGTTGGCATGGTGTGTGCGAATCGTACAAGAGTTTATCATAATTTGAAGCACTTCAAATACAAGTTGTATGTGGATTGCACCTCCGTTACCGAGTTGGATGGTGTTGAGGATGAACCAGTCAAAGACACAGTTGAACGGCTTTTCAGCGGGTTGGAAGACAGTGGGTGGATTGAAAAGGTACGACTGAGTCATTTGACTACCTTTTCCAAGTAGATAAAAGTAAGCCAAGATAATATGTCTGATTTAATTGATCAGTTCTGAATTACTGGGCTGCAATAATGTAACTCGGCTTAGCCGTTCATCCACTTCTGCTGACGCAGTCTCAAACAGTGGTATGCTGCTGCGTTCACATAGAGTTTGTGTCAGCTTTTGACATGAAGCTTTTTGACAGCTGCGTGATCTCTGGGCTGTGGTGGGCAGGCTCCTGTTTCATTTGAAAGCAGCAACACGACAAACTCAAGCTGTAACTTAGATCGGAAACACGTACGTGCGGCACAGCAAGAATACTTTACTCTTCTGTTTATGCTGAAGTACTTTGACTTATTCAGAAACGCTTTATGAACTATTTTAAGACAACTTGAAGTACGGTTGCATTTAGCAAGCTTTCAGATATCATTGCTTCTGAATTGTTATTGCGTGCTTGTTAATGTATTGAAGAAAAAGAAAAAACAGTCTTTATGTAATTCAGTTATTAAGCATTAATAAAATAATACAGGGTTTTTTTTATTTGCAGAGATATAATGATCTTGAAGACTACATGAATGATGCAGACAGTTTCCAAGAAGAGAAAATGGACTGAGCGATCATATAGCTCTTCAAAAGACATCTTGTAAAAATTTGAATGGCCTGCTTTATCTGTATGCACTTTATCTCTGCTTGGTCTTCAAGATTTGTTTTAGGCTGTGTTAAATCCATATGCCTTTAAACTGCTGTTTCAGAATGTGCTGTATCTTTTTTTCCTCATCTGTGTCAATAATAACCCAAAGTTTTACCAAATCAGTCCTTCCAGTCCTACTGCATAGGTCACTTTAAGTTTTCTTCTATTCTTAAAAATAACATCTCAATATCTGTTTACTTGTGAAATAAACCTTCCACCTACTTATACTGAGCTGCGTTATAGGGAAAGTAGGAGATGCTGAGACCTTTTGAAGTAGGTGTATTTGGAAAGGTAAGGCTGTGTTATACAAGAACGTATATGACTTGCATCTTACCTTCCTTGTTATGCACAAGTAAGTTCAACCATTTAGGGTGATAGTTACGATAAGCAGGACCCAAATGCAAAGATCTATTTCCCCTCTGAGGGATCAGTATAGACTGTTGCAAGGCAACAGAGGAAGTATTCTGCAGTCCTGAGTACATTTGTGGCACAATAGTCATTCCTCTCTTTAGAGAGTAGGTGATGAGTCACATTATAGGCGTCATACAGACTGAGTCTGTCTTAGCCATCTAAATGAACACTTGGGCTCACAATGCTGTCTCTGATAAGCAGCTGGGCAATTTACTGAGATTTTAAACATTAAATTATGTTTTGCAAATGTAATGGCAACAACTTGCAGTAACTAAAAATTTAAGAGAATGGATTAATGTGGCCATGCAAGATAAGCAAGAATTCTTCCAGTGTAACTTAACAGGAAGTAGGAGCTACTCAGAATCACAATGCACGGCTTACCTGAATCGGAGTTCTCTGTGGCCAGGGGAGTAGATTTTTGAGGAGTTAGGAAGGGTTAAATACTGTATTGTCCGTTATGAAAAATTGGACATAAGCCAGCAATGTGTGCTCGCAGCCCAGAAAGCGAACCGTAACCTGGACTGCATCAAAAGAAGCATGGCCAGCAGGTTGAGGGTGATTCTCCCCTCTCTACTTCACTCCGGTGAGACCCCCCCTGGAGTACTGGCGTCCAGCTCTGAGGTCCCCAGTACAGGAAAGACATGGACCTGTTGGAGTGGGTCCAGAGGAGGGCCACAGAAATGATCAGAGGGCTGGAGCACCTCTGCTATGAGTACAGGCTGAGAGAGTTGGAGAGCTCGGAGAGTTAGTTCAGCCTGGAGAAGAGAAGGCTCCAGGGAGACTTTTTTGCAGCCTTTCAGTACTTAAAGGAGGCTTATAAGAAAGATGAAGGGAGACATTTTTACCAAGACCTGTAGTGACAGGACAAGGGGCAGCAGTTTTAAACTGGAAGAGGGTAGATTTAGATTAGATAATAAGAAGAAATTATTCACTGTGAGGGTGGTGAGACACTGGAACAGGCTGCCCAGAGAAGTCGTGGATGCCCTATCCCTGGAAGTGTTCAAGGTCAAGTTGGATGGGCCTTTGAGCAACCTGATCTAGCGGAAGATGTCCCTGACCAGGATGATCTTTAAAGGTCTCTTCCAACCCAAACCATTCTATAATTCTGTCCCTGCACTTCATGCTGCATATAAAATTAATTAGATGTAGCCTAAGATAAGGTGCAGGACGCAGGGTTTTGAATCAGTTAGGAACTGTTCCTACATCCTGCTGTATGCACATACTCGTTTATTAGTAGTTTGTGGCTGAGTAACTCTGTAAAAGGGAAGGTATTGTTAATACTCTAGATTCTTTTAAGATGATGTTCTCTCAGAAGCAAAACTAATGAAACCCAATTTCTCATGAATTTGTGCATAAGAACTCCCCGCATTCGTTATGCCACTCTACAGGTAACAGATACGCTGATCGGCTAGACAACTGCTGCTAGGTGTATCGCTTAATGGGGAACATCTGTTGGCATTTTCCATAGAAGCTGTACCTTAGATTTGTCATTCAGTGCCCTTTTTCCAGCATTCATTGTAAGAAACTAGCTGCTTTTATATTTTAAAGGGTTGAGAATTTCAACAAGCAATGGTTTATTATGCTATTAGTGAGCTAATGTCATCATTTCTCCCTTGTACTACATACAGATACAAGATTTACAAACCAAGATGAAAAAACCCTGTAAACAATTGAGACTTACTCTCAAGTAAACTTGTGTTGAAGATATTATTTCCATACCTTAACTGTGCATTACATATTGAGAGATATTAGTTGTTTAGCTCAAATAAGTAAGTTTTAATTAGAATAAAATACATAGGGTTATACTATGGTGTGATTTATGCTGTTTGCCTAGCTTTACTTGACATGAGTAGCTAGATTTGCTGACGCCTTTAGGCCGCAATAGAGTGACTTTTCTTAGTAATTTTCCTAGCAGCTGGTACAGTGCTGTGTTTTGTCTTTTAGCATAAGAAAAATGTTGATAACACACTGATGTTTTGGTAGTATTTTCCCTAAGTCTGGGACTTCTCAGTTCCCCGTGTTCTGCCAGGGAGCGCAGGTGCACAAGAAGCGTAAACCAGAAGATAAGGAGGCTCCAACCGTCAGCAGAGACTGCAAATCAACACGAGCAGTCAGCGGCCGGCCTGCCTGGACACCGAGAGAGAATCCAGTAAGGTGTTAGAAGATCCCAGACCAAAAATTGGACTAAAAGACACGTGAAGAGCACGTGAGGGGTGGGTGTAGAGATAGCAAGGGTATAATTGCCCAGGGATTTCTTTAGAATCACAGAATCATAGAATTGTTTAGGTTGGAAAAGACCTTTAAGATCATCTAGTCCAACCATTGACCCTACTCTACCAGGTCTGCCACTAAACCATGTCTCTAAGCACCACATCTACATGACTTTTAAACACATCTAGGGATGCTGACTCAACCACCTCCCTGGGCAGCCTCTTCCAATGTTTGATAACAATGTTTGAGGTCCCTTCTTTTCGGGGGCACCCAGCTAACTGACCCTGCTGCTGTACCTTGCAATTAAATTACTTATTTTTATAAAATCCAATGGCTGAGACTCTGCTGTGGGAAACCTAGGGTCGAGCCTGGAGACGGAGGGAGCGTGCCCGAGAGAGTGTGTGTGTGTGTGTGTGTGCGCGTGCACGTGCACGCGTGTGAGGAGTCGAAAGGGGCACCCATCAGCTCACTGGAGTCTCCTGCTGCAAAGGGACCCTGGTCCGAGCAGTTAAAGATTCGGGTGGTGTGTGTGCAGCTCCTGGGATGGTGTGTGAATGCTCGGGCAGCGGCTTCTCCTTCAACATAGATATGTAAATATTCTGAGATTTGATATATGTTACACCTATCTCCCTGGTTACCAAAGCTGAAGGAACTCTATTTTCTTTTTCCTTCTTCATCCCTTTTCTGCTGGGAATATTGATGGAAACACAGCCATCAACTTAAAAGTACTCAGGAATCTGTCTCGAATATATATCCCTTTTAGGAAAAGTAATGTCCCTTGATACCCCACTTCTTTCTGTTAACCAAATCTCTGTACACTTCTGTTGTCTTCTTTGGAATAATAAAATAACATTTAAGTTTGGTGCAACAAAGGAAAACTGTTCTGAAAGAAATGGGGTTTGTACCACATAACGGAGTATGCCCTTTCAGAGCTTTCCTGACTGGTCTTTATTTCTGCTACCTTCCAAATTTTCTCAAAACTCTCAAGAATGTATGATTTTTATTTAAAAATGTTGCTATCACAATGAACGGTCAATTTCTCTTTTTGCCACATTTATACTGTTTGCTACCAAATTAAAAAATGTTTGGGAAATTTTGGCTGGTTGATTACTGGTGATATTTCAAGAATACATACGTTTTGACTGAAAATGAAAATTGGCAAATTGTTCCAGTGATTAATTTTACTCATTTTTTTATATCATCACAGAATCACAGAATGGTAGGGGTTGGAAGGGACCTTCGGAGATCTAGTCCAACCCCCCTGCCAGAGCAGGTTCACCTAGAGCAGGTTGCACGGGACGGCATCCAGGCGGGTTTTGAGTATCTCCAGAGAAGGAGACTCCACCACCTCTCTGGGCAGCCTGTTCCGGTGCTCTGCCACCCTCAAAGTAAAGAAGTTTTTCCTCATGTTGAGATAGAATTTCAGTCTTGTTCCAGCTTGTGCCCATTGCCCCTTGTCCTGTTGCTCGGCACCACTGAAAAGAGTCTGACCCCATCCTCTTGACACCCGCCCTTTAGATTTTTATAAGCATTGATGAGATCCCCTCTCAGTCTTCTCCAGGCTAAACAGACCCAGGTCCCTCAGCCTTTCCTCGTAAGAGAGGTGCTCCAGTCCCTTGATCACCTTTGTAGCCCTCTGCTGGACTCTCTCCAGTAGTTCCCTGTCCTTCTTGAACTAGGGGGCCCAGAACTGGACACAGGACTCCAGATGTGGCCTCACCAGGGCAGAGCAGAGGGGGAGGGTAACCTCCTGCAACCTGCTGGCCACGTGCTTTTTAATGCACCCCAGGAGACCATTGGCCTTCTTGGCCACAAGGGCACATTGCTGGCTCATGGTCAACTTGTTGTCCACCAGGACTCCCAGGTCCCTCTCTGCAGAGCTGCTTTCCAGCAGGTCAGCCCCTAACCTGTACTGGTGCATGGGGTTATTCCTCCCCAGGTGCAGGACCCTACACTTGCCCTTGTTGAACTTTACGAGGTTTCTCTCTGCCCAACTCTCCAGCCTGTCCAGGTCACACTGAATGGCAGCACAGCCTTCCGGTGTGTCAGCCACCCCTCCCAGTTCTGTGTCATCAGCAAACTTGCTGAGGGTACACTCTGTCCCCTCATCCAGGTCGTTGATGAATATGTTGAACAGGACTGGACCCAGTACTGACCCCTGGGGAACACCACTTGTCACAGGCCTCCAGCTAGACTCTGCACCTCTGATTGCAAACCTCTGAGCTCTGCCATTCATCCAGTTCTCAATCCACCTCACTGTCCACTCATCTAACCTGCACTTCTTAAGCTTCTTATTCAGTAAGAATATTTCTAGCAGAAAAATTTTGTGCAAATATCTAAGGATGGGAGAAGTCAGCAACCTGGCCAGTCTTTCGCACCTCCTTTTCCAAATTAGAGAATTTGAGTGGAGTTAGGGGGTGAGAGAATGTGACACTTGTTCTGACAGGAACATTTTAAATTGTCTCCAGCGTTAATTTTTGAAGTACTATCTCTAATTAAGATAAAGTACCTGTCTTAATAGAACAATGAAGGGAGCTCAGTATGTGATTAGACTTGGAGCAGGTGATTAATGACCATACTTGGAAATTACTTGAGCTCCTGTAATGTTTCGATAATCTGCTCTAGCTTAAGTTCTGTAACTGGAGACTATGATAATGATAAAGCTCACACAAGGTGTTTATGCACAGGATCAGCCTCACTAATGGGATGCATTTCAGGGAAAGAGGGCCCTTTTCGGTCTATATTCTATGTCCAGTTCTTGCAGTGAAGTATGAAAATAAGTGTTTTTTCTCCCCGTGTCCCTCCGTTTTTGGAAAGAAAGTCATTTGTGGATCAAATGAGATGGAAAACTTTGCTAATAGTAGATAGCTGTTACTGTCATTTTTTTTCAACAGCGAAGGCTTCTCCTGTTTCCAAAAGGCAGCTATTTCTAGCAGTTCAGCAGGCAATTACAGGCAATTCCCATGCTTAACTCCTGTAGTTTACTTTTATTTGGGTAAATAAAGACTTGTAGTTTTATCCTTCTTTAAGTCTGTCTGGATAAACAGAGTGGGTGTGTGAGATAAACACATGTAAATACAATACCGCTCCAAGAGAAATATCCAGCACACACAAAAAAGACTTTATAAAGTTGACTTTCTGATTCCGCTTTGAGAAATAAGTAATACCAATTTCTAATCTGAATTTAGCGGTGAGACAAAAGAATGTACGAAAGTATGATCTACCAGCCAAAGAATAATATGAGAAATACATGAAATGGCATTGAAAGAACCTGGTAATAACCCTCCCATTGACTCCACTTCCCTGAACAGTTTATGTGAATTTTGGTATTTTTCTAGGTAATAAGTGATGGCGTGGAGTTGTTTGGGTTTTTTGGGTGTTTTTCCTCTTGATTATTAAATAAGATGCAGGCACAGTTTCTTTAGATTGGTCTGGGGATTATATTCTTAATTAAAAGCCTGGTGTGTGTTCGAGATGGCTTATTTTACAGTTTACACAGAGCAGAAATTGCATGCACCTTACACCCAAAATTTAAAGACAAGAAAACTAACTCAGGTGCAGTCAGACTGTGCTCCGAAAGTTAAACAGTTTACCAGGTGAGCTGCATGGTGTGTGAGCCTTCCTAGTTGGGAATACCACAGGAAATACATGTATTTAGAACTGTAGTCATTCAAAATGGCTAAGAACCCTCACCGGAAGGCAAATAATGGAAATGGCTGAAAATTCAAAGCTCTAGTTTGCAAAATCCTTCCCGGGAGTGATATCAAGCATGTGCTGTTCCAGTGGAGTTAATGTAACTTTGAAGTAGTTTGATACATGATTTTTAAACACAGATGAACAAGGTATATGCCCAGATTTAAGCATGTACTCAAGTTTTTAAGTGATGTAGATTCAGCAAAGTCTTTTTGTTCCATTTTTTGAAAGTTGTTAGCACAATCGGATGTCTATGATGAGAATTCCTGGCTGCGAACCCAGCACAAGTTAAGTGCTTTGCTGATCTGGAAGGGGCTGCCGACTCTGGGAACTCAGGAATTCGACAGCAACAGTGAATTCACACAGAAAAAATGCTCAGGCATGACAGTTTATGTGAGGTTACAGTATCATGTAAAAAGGCCACAAATTAATGTCGACAGAAGGAAAAAAATTAATTATTCAGGACCTGTTATGTTAATGTTTTATCGTGTGTGTTTATGACAATGCCTGTGACACGACGCACAAGTGACGTTATGATGATGTTAAGAATCGTTTGCTTTTAAGAAAGCTGACAACTAGCCAGTCCAAAAATGATAGCGGTGTCCAGGGGCTGGTAACGTTCGCCAGGGTGTTCTGGACAGAACTTGAAAAGCTGAGGGATGGATTTCGGGTATTTCCTTCTCCGAAACACCAGGGGCAGCATTTGCTGTGTATTGAGCGAGCAAGGACTTGCAGTGCAGCCCTGCAACCGGCCGTCTCTCGCCCTGAAAGAGATATGTTAAACCACAAAACACATGAGATGCTGCTTGGCAAAAAGTGAATCTTAAACGTCTTAAGTTAAAATTCAAAATCCTTTGTTTTGAAAGATCATTCTCTGAGTTCTTCAAAATCTTGTAAGAGAGAGAGAACTCCTGCAGCTACCCTGGTACCTTCCAGAGCAGCACCACTGATTTTGTATTCCCACAGCAACTTTGGAAACCCCAGCCAAGACGTCATTTAAAACACCCCTGTTTATCGTCCATGAGGTCCATGTGTTAGTGTTACACGTGCGTTCTGTGACTGACCCTCTTAAACACAGCAGGGACATCTGAGCTATAAAGAACGAGTAAGAGCCTTAGCGAGGCCTGAAGCAAAGGTAACATTGTCTATTATTTTACAAACATTAAAATTTCATATTTTTTTCCAACTGTGCCAGCCCATTGTTCTCAACAGATGCATGCGACTGTTATGTATCAAATAATAACCCACTCTTCCTCCGTTGTTCAAGGTTAAACAAAAAAATCCCTTTTTCCTGTGGGCAATAATGCCTTCCTCTGAAGGCAGCACATCCACAAGCCCGGCCTCCCCAGACCTCGTCCCTCTGCGAAGAAACAGTTTTTGCTGGGGCAAACGTGGGTCTGAATGTGCTGGGGACTCTGGTCGGTGCTTACACAGCCAGATCCTGGAAACCCACAGGGATACTCGTTGCAACATGAAGGAGATGGGGGTCAAGAAAATGGGGGCTTTCATATTTCCCTTATATCCAATGCTGCATGTCTTTTATGTATTTGGGGGGAATTTCAAGGAAATGTGTCATTTCATCATTGGCATTCAAAGTATTTATGTGCATGACCTTGGAAGGAGATAAAACCACCTGAGAGGGTTATCATTAGTTCCTCCTCATCTTCAGCCTAACGGTCCCGGTATGTTGTGATGAAATTTGTGCATTTTTCTGACTGGACCCACTGCAGACCTAAATGAGATGATGCACCCTTGTATTAGGGGATGTACAGTGCCAAAAGACCTTAAAGCTTTTCCATCAGCAATGTGTCTCTGCATGCTTGGGGGCCATTTTTATTCCCCAAGAGGTATTTGGAAATTCGGGTACTGTAGCCACAGTAGCACAACAGCGTATTGCTTTAACAAAGCCGACCAGCTCCCAGCTATTTCTGCATCCTCCTTCACAGCTCACCTACAGCAACACGCAGAACCCGGCGGCTGCCAGCTGCAGCAAGGCCAGTACCAGGGGCCAGATCTCCCAGTCGGCCACCCCTGCTCTAAACAGAGAAGTCGGGCAAGAGAAGCGCCAAGGCTGTGGCTTTCCCGGGGAGGAACCAAAGTGCAGGCGCTACGTGACTTGCCCCGGACACCCGAGAAGCTCATGTCAGAGCCCGGAGCTCCCGCATCCCAAGCCTGACCTCGTGTCCTGCGCTCGTCCCGTGCAGGAGAGCGCTCTAGAAGACACTGCTTGTTTGTCTACCGTCTGTTCCAGAGAAATCCAGCTGGTAGAGGAGCGCAGCGCCGTGATTTATTTGAGAACTCCCTCGTACTCGCCTGAAGGTCTCGCCGCCGGGGGAGGAGGGAGAGCGGGGAGGCTGCGCTCCTCGGCGGCCGCTCGGGCGGCGCACCGCCCGCCCGCGCCCCGGCCCGGCACCCAGGTACAGAGCGAGGAGGGGAAAGGGGATTTCCTTGGCTTCCTCCCATGCAAATACCTCCCGCCGAGCAGCGGCGGCGGCCCGACTCCCCTGCGCGGCCGCTGGGAGGCTCCGCGCCTCGCCCCGGCCTCCCCGGCGCCGCGTCCCCGCTGACACCCGCCTCCCGCCCCCGCAGCGCCCCGCACCGCGGACCCGCTCCGCGCCGCGCCGCTCCGCTCCGCACCGCCCGCACCGAGGGGCAACGGGCAGCGCGGACACCCGGCGGCGGCGGCGGCAGCGCCCGGCGGAGGCAGCGCCGATAACCCACCGGCAACCACCCACCCCGGCGGGTCGGGGATGGAATATACAAAAACACAAAGGAAAAGTGGCTGGACTGTTCTGGGTGCAAAATGCTGGAAGTTTGTAAGTGCAACTCTCCGTTTGTAATTACTGTCTGAAGAGGGGCTGGCTTTTTTTTTTTTTCCCCTTTTTTTTTTTTCCTCCCCT
>VFFE01008970.1:11380-31401 GCA_008921705.1 Burhinus oedicnemus
GGGGTGGGAGGACACTGTCACAGGGCAGGGCTGGGGATGGGACATGGGACAGCCAGGCCCTCCCCGTGTCCCCCCACCCCGGCTCTCCCTCACCCCCCGCTGCCGAGAGCCCACAGGGGAGGAGGGGACACCGAGGGTCCCCAGGGGGCTGGGGACAAGGACATGGCTCTTCCGTGGACGCGAGGATGGGGAGCAGGGCTGGCCACGGGGACACCCCCCCCCGCTGTCCCCTTCTCGGTGACAAGAGGGATTTTCTAACCCCCGCAGGGTTATTCCCCAGGCGAGGAAGAGGAAGGAGGAGGAAGGACACCCCAGGCTGGCCAGGGGACACCGAGAGGGGGTGATGCCGGGGGACACGAGTGACCATCCTCGTCCTGCTGGGTGCTGAGGGGCTCCTGGGGGTGAGCTGCACCCTTGGGTGCTCCCAGAGCCGGGGGGTCCTCGGAGAGGTGGGGGAAGGGGGATGAGGCCACTGTCCCCAGTCCGGGGCTGGGCTCCTTTATGCGCCGCGCTCCGGCGTGGGGAACAAGAGGGGACCCGGGCGGGTGTCATCGCTCTGGGCCCCCCCCGGGCTGAGACCTGACCAAACTCAGGGCAGAGGAGCAGGACCCCGCCGGGAGAATCGGGGCAAAGATGCTCAGCGTGACCGCGTCCTGCTGTGGGGACGAAGGCGAGAGGGTCCCCGGGCTCCCAGCCCTGCGGTGGCGGCCACCGCCGGCATGAATGTCACCGGGACGGCGGGGAACCAGAGCTGTGCCGGCGAGGAGCCCGTCCTGCTGCCCACCTTCTCCACGGCGGCCAAGGTGCGGGTGGGCGTCACGTGCCTCCTCTTCCTCTCCTCGGCTTGCTGCAACGGTGCCGTGCTCTGGTCGGCCGCCCGGGCGCCGCGGCGGCGTCCGCCCCGCGTCCGCGTCCTGATGGCCAACCTGGCGGCGGCCGATCTGCTGGTGACGGTGGTGGTGATGCCATTGGACGCCACCTGGAACGTCACCGTGCAGTGGTACGGGGGGGACGCGGCGTGCCGGGCGCTTATGTTCCTCAAGTTGGCCGCCATGTACGCCTCGGCCTTTGTCACCGTCGTCATCGCGTTGGACCGTCACGCCGCCATCGTCAACCCTTTGGCGGTGGGCTGCGCCGAGAGGAGGAACAAGGCGATGCTGTGCGCGGCGTGGGCGCTCAGCGCCCTGCTGGCCCTGCCCCAGGTGGGCGGGGGGAGACGTCGGAGGGGACGCCACCACCTCGGGTGGGATGATGATGACGATGATGATGATGATGAGGGAGGGGGGAGGAAGGACGCTGACGGTTTCCCCTTGCAGGCGTTTGTCTTCCGTACGGTGAGCCGGTCGCGGCCCCGGCGCTTCGTGCAGTGCGCGACGGTGGGCAGCTTCGGGGCGCACTGGCAGGAGACGCTCTACAACATGTTCACCTTCGCCTGCCTCTTCCTCCTGCCCCTGCTCGTCATGGTGCTCTGCTACGGCCGCATCCTCGCCGCCATCTCGGGCAGGATGAAGGACGCCCGCGGTGAGAGCAGGGGCCGGGGCCGCTCCTCCACCCTCTCTCCGTCACCGCTCCGTTCTTCTCTTCCTTTTCCACCTCCCTGGGGTCCAGCACGCCACATGGGTCCCCTCTCCCCAGCTCGTTAACCCAACGCTCTTCATTAACCCCTGGGCGACGCATTCCTGCTCTCTCCTTCCTACCTGTCGCTCCCTTTCCACCCCGCAGTCTCCTCCCAGGAGATCCAGCTCCGTCGCTCCTACAACAACATCCCCCGGGCCAGGATGCGCACGCTCAAGATGTCCATCGTCATCGTCCTGACCTTCATCGTCTGCTGGACGCCCTACTACCTCCTGGGCCTCTGGTACTGGTTCTCCCCGGAGATGTTGACCCGGGAGAAGGTGCCGCCGTCTCTCAGCCACATCCTCTTCCTCTTCGGCCTCTTCAACACGTGCCTGGATCCGCTCATCTACGGGCTCTTCACGGTGCATTTCCGCAGGGAGATGTGGCGCGCTTGCCGCTGCAGCCGTCGCCGGCACGAGCAGGAGGTCGCCTCCGCCCTCACCGGTTCCTTCCGCGTCTCCACCACGGCCGTGCCGGCCAGGAGAGCCGGCAACAGCCTGGGGGGATCCGGAAAACACGAGCTGGAGGTGATGGCGGGCGCAGCTCCGCCGGGACGGAGGTGCGAGCTGTGCCGCAGGAGGACGGTGGAGAGCTTCATGTGACGGAGAAGCCAGGCTGGATCCGCGGCAGAGCGAGGGGAACCCCCCAAAAACAGGACGGGGGACGACACAAGGGTTCTGTGCCGCCGCAAATCCGCTCGACAATAAACTCCCGTTATTTTCTCAGCAGGAGCCTGTCTTCGGGCCAGGGGATGGTTTAACCGGAGCCGGCACTGTGGCATCACCGGCACATTTCTACACCGGACAGGGTCTAACAGCACCGGAAACGCGCCAGGAGCGATAAGCCGGAAGCAAAGCGCCCCGTGTCAGGCAGAGAACAAAACGTGGGGCGGGAATTCCTTTAAAAGATGCGGCAGGGGCTCCTTGGCGGGGAAAAAAAAAAATAAATAAATACCGAATTGAAAATGTGCCCCTTCACCGGCACCGGGAGAATCCAGCGCTCCCGGAGCCAAGCCACACAGAAATCCCGCTGATCTGACGGCAAACAGCACAGGGCTAAATAAAGCTGTCACTTCCAAACACCATCCTAAGGAAAAACAGCTTTTTCGACTAATAAGTCGTTCTACTGCCAGCCCCGAGATCAATAGCCGTGACAACGGCATTGACCGATTTTAGGCGAATCTAAAATTAGCAAAGAGGCACAAAAGGAACTGGGGCTTGGATACAGCTTCTCAAAATGTTTAATTACGGACAAATAACGAGAGGACAATTTTACACAAAATCAGAATTATTTAAAAGGCCGAGTTCACTCGCAAACGTAAAGTCAACAGAATAAACCCCTCAGGAGATTTAAGGAACATTTGCCTGGGGTGTAGAAAACAACTTTTCTCCAAAAGAAGAGTTGCTAAAATGCCAGGTCACTCGCAGGCGTAACAAAATGCTTAAAAATGTCGCGGTTTGGGACGTAACTGGGCTCAGGGGCTGCGTTCACCACAAACACCAGTGAAAATAACCCCCCCCGAAACCTCAGGCATCGCTTCTTCACTCGACTTTTCTTGTTTGTAAACAATAAAATCTGGGAAGAAGCAGATCTGCCGAAGCGATGAACTGTTTTACTCCAGCTGTTCCTCAAATGCCCAGTCCCCAACGTACAAACTCAACCCCCCCACCCCTTTCCCTCCCAGTTCTCCCAGTTTGGACTTGGAACGCATGGGTAGAAATGAGGATCCATCATCGGCGTCTCCTGTCCGGACTTCTGCTCCGCCGGCGCCCGCCCCTGGAAGAGAGGGCAGAGCGTGTCAGGGGTGGTTTATCGGTATTTGTAGCCCGCGTGGTGATTTCACTCCCGTTAATCTAGTGGCCTACGACGGAGTGATGTCATCGGTGGACAACTGATGTCATCTGCCTGGACCTCTGTAGGGCCCTGTCTATGGCCCACCTCTACGCTGGAAAGCTACGGGCACAACGGACAAGGACTTGGCTGGATGGACACGTCCAAAGAGTTACAGTCAACGGCACGTTGACAACATGGACATGGAGCTGCTGGAGCGGGGCCAGAGGAGGCCCTCGAGATGCTGGGAGGGCTGGAGCCCCTCTGCTGGGAGGCCAGGCTGGGAGAGTTGGGGGCGTTCAGCCTGGAGAAGAGAAGGCTCCGGGGAGACCTTGGAGCCCCTTCCAGTGCCTCAAGGGGCTCCAGGAAAGCTGGGGAGGGACTCTGGATCAGGGAGTGGAGCCACAGGACGAGGGGCGACGGTTTTAAGCTGAAAGAGGGCAGATTTAGGTGAGATATTAGGGGTAAATTGTTGGCTGTGAGGGTGGTGAGACCCTGGCCGGGGTTGCCCAGAGCAGCTGTGGCTGCCCCATCCCTGGAGGTGTTCAAGGCCAGGTTGGACGGGGCTTGGAGCAACCTGGTCTGGTGGGAGGTGTCCCCGCCATGGTCTAGATGTCTTCAAAGGTCTCTCCCAAATCCTGTGATTCCCCCAGCACCAGCACAGGTTCCTGAGCTTTCTCGGCCAGGCGGACAAGCCGGTCCCCGGCACGCCCGCGGCTCGGCCCTTACCTTCTCTTTCCTTTCGGGGGCCCTCTCACGAAGCACCAATCCACGCTGATGGGCTGCCCCATCAGCTCCTGGCCGTTCAGCCCCTCCATGGCCGCCTGCGCCTCTTTATAGGTTTCGTACTCGACCAGAGTATATCCCTATGGGGGGAGGGAGCGTGAGCCATGGCCGATCCCGGCAGAGGGAAACCCTGGGATGGGCTGGACATGGGAAAAATCCCTCCCTAAGCCCAGCTCGGTCCCAGCCGGGGAAGGGGAAGCAGGAGCGTGTGTCGCATCCAGCCGGTGCCACGCAGATGAGTTCAAACACCCCCTGAGCCAAAATGGAGGTGGCAAAGCCACCGAGAGGCTCGAGGGGCAAGTGCGGCCTGCACTCAGCCCCCGCTCCTACCTTCAGGTAGCCCGTCCGTCTGTCGAGGTTCAGGTGGATGTTTTTGATCTCCCCGTACTCCGCGAATTTGTCGTGGATGTCTTCTTCTGTCGCCTCCTCGTGAACCCCCGTGACGAAGAGAATCCAGCCCTCCACCGCTGCGGTGCGAAAGGGATAAGAGTTATACCGAGCGTAGGGCGTGCTCCCACGCCGGCCGTGGGGTCTCAGGGAAGGGGTCCCCCCCTGAAAAGCTGCGCTGAAGCACAGAGGGAGGCGTACACGGGTGGGAAGGGGAGACGGAGCCCTGGAGAACAACACTCTTGGCTTAGCCCAAGATAAAGGCCGGCGAGGCAGGGAAAGGCTCTGTCCCAGCAAGGTCCGAACCCCGGGACGGAGCCAAAGACTCCGTGTTCTCCCACCATCTCCCCACGGTGAGAGCTGGGGAGGCGCCTCTGGTGATACTCACACCTCTGCGGGCCCGGCTCATCCCCATCCTGCTCCACGCTGTCGTAGTCCTCACGCACGCGGGCTCGCGAGCCCTCCTCTGGGCACAGCAAAGGGAGGGAAAGAGAAATCAGCGACTGGTGCCATCACCCAGGAGGACGACAGGGCCCAGACAACTACAAACCCGTTTAAAAGTCCCCAAAAGCATAAAGGCAGCCGGGATTTCACACCAAAGCCCTCTCCGAAGCGTTTAAGCCAAACTGGGAGAGCGAGGCCCGGAGGGGTAGGCGACACCCCGGAGCCGTGTCGGCTGCTCCTCACCTGAGCCGAAGCCTCGACCTTTCCGCTTCTTGGCTTTCTCCTTCAGCTTGTGGATGCTCTCTGCGGGGAAGAGGGGAGCGGGTCAGAAGCGGGGAGGGAACCCAGAGCACGGCCCCAGGCCAGGCAGGACCCTCAGACCGGGCAAGATGCCCCTGGGACCGATCAGATCCCCCCTGGGCCGGGTAGAACCCCCCCCGAGGCCCAGGCAAGACCCAGCAGGACCCCTCCGGACCGGGCAGGACCCTCCCTGGGACCGAGGAGGAACCCCCAGAGTGGGCAAAACCCCTCTCCCCAGGGCCGAGCAGGACCCCCCGGGCCCAGCAGGACCCCCCGGGCCCAGGAGGATCCCCCCGGGCCCAGGAGGATCCCCCCGGGCCCAGCAGGACCTCACGGACCGGACAGGACCCCCCGGGCCCAGCAGGATCCCCCCGGGCCCAGCAGGACCTCACAGACCGGACAGGACCCTCCGGGCCCAGCAGGACCTCACGGACCGGACAGGACCCCCCCGGGGCCGGGCTTGGCACCCAGGCTTGCGGGAAGGGGGAGAACCGGGCCGGGCCCGGGCATCCCGAAGGGGCCGAGGGGAGCGGGCCAGGCCCGAACCGGGGGTAGCGGAGACGGGCGAGGGCTCCGAGCTGAACCGGGACTGCGAGGGGCGAACGACACGGGAGCGGGGGTGACAGGGCCCGGTGGGGCAGGGACGCGGCCTCAAGCGGGAGGAGGCGGGACCCCCCCGCCGGCCCGAGGCGAGGGAGCACCGGGCCGGTCGGTGGGGCCGGTCCGTCAGGGGCCAGCCCCAGCACCGCCCTCACCGTCGCCATCCTCGTCCATGGCGAAGTCCTCGCCTCCCGCCTCATGCAGATCCAGCACGTCCGCCATCTTGCCGCTCTCGCCGCCGCCGCCGCGGTGCACGCCGGGAAGCGCGCCGGAAGCGCTGCCGCCGCCATCTTGGGGAGGATGTGAGGTGGAAGCGGCCGCGCCGCCATCTTGGGGAGGTCAAGGCATCTCCTCCCGCCCGCGCCGCCATGCTGGGAAGGGCGAGTCGCCCTCACCCCCCCCCACCCCAAACTGGGGACAAACTGGGGACAAACTGGGACCACTGTCACCCCCGAGGGTGGCACCAGCCTGGCTGCTCCCGGGGTACGAGCCCCCACACAGGGATGATTCCACAGAGAGTTCGGGGGGCACCATCTGCCCCAGAAGAATAGAGAAGCCACCACAGCGACCCCAAAAATCTATGGTTTTTATTGTATAAAATCATACATACAAACGGCGACGACGTACGGCGATTTATCCTTTCAGCTTTGCCTTGAATTACCCAGCCCGAGCAAGGAGAACGCCCCATTTTGCCTGCTGAGAAAAACCTGGATTTGTTCATTTTATCACCTTCCCGGCGGATCCGGAGACCGAAAACCGGCGCCCAAATTGCGGAAAAACACACAGGTGAGGGAATATCAGGTTTTCCTCTTCCCTTCCGCCAAGACGAACGGAAACACCACGATCCTCCCCGATTCGTTTGGGGGCGGCGAGGCATCCCAAAGAGCTCGCGTGAGGAGAGTTGGGCTAAAAACATGAAGATCCCGACGGACAAAACGCGTGTAAGCACGGCAAAAAGGGGAAAGATGAGGATTCTCGGGGGTTCCCTCGTTCACGAGGTCAGGCCCTCGGGTAAATCATCGTTTTACCCCCCAAAACGCCACACGCCGGCCTGGAGCGGAGACGACGGACTCCGCGCTATTCCTAGAGCAAGCGATTAAATTCCAAATACAAGGCCTGGGTATTGCCAGCCTGTAAAAAAACAAACAAACAAACAAAAAACAACAAAAAAACCCCCACAAAACAAACTCCACACCATTTACAGTCACATTTATAAACGCGTTAAACATTAATACTGTTGTGTAAAGAGGCTGCGTATAAAAAAATATATGTAAAAAACCCCAAATAGGCTCGTTAGGATGAGAATACAAAACTAGAATACCTACAGATAATGCGATTATTTTTTTTTTTCTTTTTTAATCTCCATCTCAAAACAAAGAGTATTGCTGGAACGTCGCTCGGACATGCTGCGAGAGGAAGGAGAGGGCGCGAGGGGCGACCGTCCCTGGGAAGAGCCGAGTCCCGGGAGCTTTGTACCTCTGCCCAGGGAAAAAGAACCGGAGAAAGCCCAAAGCTGCGCTGAAAAAAGACCAATTGAAGCCTGTCTTCAACCCATATTCCTGCTCGGCCGCTGCTGCCTCTCCCGGGATTGGGAATGTAGGGAGGGATACGGGAGTCGCCTTGAACGAGTCGACTGAACTTGAGCTGTAGGAACACTTTAAAGTCAGAAAGGGCATTTTTTTTTTAACTCTAAACATCATATAGATTTAGTACTGTTACATATGCAAAGAATAGGGAACTATTAATTTAAAAAAAATAGTGCATACAGAGATTTGTGTTTCGGGAACGTTTTGCTGCTCATTTACAGGGAAGGGAACAAGCTCTGATGAGGTTTTGTCCAGCCCAGCCCTTGTGCCATTCCCTTCCTCCCATGCCGAGCTCTCACCGAGGAACGGCACGCTCGGCATGATCTGCTGACCTGGAGAACTCCTCAGCCCTACCAGAAATCCTAAGAATTGTCCCCAATAACTGTTTCCTGGGGAGGGGGCGGCTGCAGAGGGAGCCGGGCAGTGTAAATTAGGCGCAGCAAAGGGTCAGACCCCTTTATCTGAGGCCAAACCCTCGTCGGAGCTTTCGCTGCTTGGGGCTGGATCCGTGCTTTGATGCAAAGGATTAAACACAATTCTTGTTAAAAAAGGCTTAAGCACAGTTTTAGTTCACAAAGACTGGTATCCGCAAGGCTCTTCAGGGAGAGAAGCCCAGCAGTTTCCCCTCTTATTGCTAGCGAGTTTTGACACTCTGGCAAGGCTTTTTAAACCTTCCTTGAAAAGGCCAAGTCTGACATTTGGTTTGGAAGCTGCTCCGGAGAGAACAGCATGTCCATCTCTCAATTCTTGCAAGATTTTCAAAAAACTTCGCATCTCCTCAGCTTGGCTTGGGGAAGCCAAAAAACACCCAACGCTCCGTTTCCAGCAAAATAAACCGGCCAGTTCACGGGACAGGACTTCAGCATCTCCTCCCGGCCAGGCTGGGCTAAACACTGCAAGAACCCAAAGAGGATTGAAAAGCCGCGGAGCAGAAGGCTCTGTCTGCTGCAGACTAATTAAGCTGCCAAGTCCAATCCCTTAAGAACCGCAGGGCCTTGTATTTTGTTATTAGGCGTGTTATTTACCTGGAGAATAAACTCTGTCCTACCCTGGGAGGGAAAAGCCAGAAGCAGGGGCAGACACAGCCACCCGACAGTTGCAGGGGGAACGGTGAATCCTGCCCGAGCTTGGGACTGGAATGCTGTGGGCTGATCCCCAGACTTACGTCTGGCCAAAACAAAATCCCAGTTTTAAATCCCTTTTCCATGCTTGGGAGTATTCCCCCAGGCAGCTTGCGTTAAAGAGCGTTAAAGAGAATGCGTTGGTTGTTTGCTTGGGTTTTTTTTAATTAGTGTGCTTACCAAGGAGGAGTTTTGAGAGACCCCCCCCCTCTACTAAAGAAGGAGAAGGGGAAAAAAAAAAAAAAGCAGGTCTGCATGACATGCGTCAGCTCCAAAGAACGGGAGCTTTCTGGAGGAAGTGCTACATTTCATGGAATACTGCCCACTATAGAGTACCACTGTACAGGGGAGGTCGTCAGTGTGAACACTGAAAGGCTGCATTTTTAATGCCATCTTTAAAAAAAAAACACAAAGTGACAGAAGGAATTCTCTAGCGGATAGGAGGCTGAGGAGTAAGTCTGGAAGCAAGTATTAAAAGGTTTAAAAATCTGTACAGGAGCTTTTTTTGCCTTTTTTTTTTTAAAAAAAAAATCTTTAAAATGTGCAAATGGGCCACAATTCTGGAAGAGGCATTGCATGCTTTACGTGACACGGGAGGGATCCCGTCAGCGTGGAGGTGTTAGTAGGCCTGGGGGAGCGGAACGACTCGCACGCCAGAGTCTAGCAGTTGGAGGAGTGCATGCTCCCCAGCTGGCCGGCCGCCAGCATCAGGATGTCTTTCTTCTCCTTATGGAAACGCAGCTCCTTCCCAGCCAGGCGGGCTTCGTCCAGCTCTCTCTCCGTTGAAGCCAGCTCTCTGGAAAGGGCCCCCGGGCTATTCTGTTCCCTGTTCACCCAGTCCATGGCCATCTGGTTCCGTATGTCATCGTCCAGCGCGCGGTGGGAGTAGTGAGCCAGGACCTCCTGGTGGTAACGGACACATGCAGGGCAGCTTAGGAAAGACAGGACACTACACAGGACACACGTCGCTTAGTAGCATCTGGCTTCCTCGCCAGCTGAGGGAGCTTAAGGAGAAGATTGTTGCGACGCTAACACACCTAGAGTACAACCGCTCCAGACGCCCGGACTCACCTGCCGTGAGCACTGCCTCTCCCGCATGGCTTTCAGGCTGCCGTTCCAATGCAAAAGCTGGAAGACGGTCATCAGCTCCTGCAACGGCAAGGGGCAGTCAGGCCGTGAGCAAAGGTGGGGGCGAGGATTCAGCCTTAGAAGCTAGTTTCTAGCTATGGGAACAAGAAGCCGAGAAGGACTTCGCAACATCACGCTCAGCCCTTTGCAACTGCAAGGATCACAGAGTATTGTTGGCAACTCTGGAGTCTGTAAACAAAAGACTTCCAGCATTAATGAGTTAAGATTTAGCAAAAAGACAAGAAAACCACAGAAGCGGGGAGGCGGAAGGCATCACCAACGTCCTAGGAGCCAGGATGCAAGGGCAAAGCCCGGCTCACCCCCCTACGCAGAAATCCCCCGACCAGATGAGTGGATTACAGAGGAGACAAAGACGCTGATGCTCCACTCTGCCCCAGGGATTTCAGGATTCTGCAAGCAAGACTCTGTCATCTCGCAGCCTCCAAGCTAAACCACCAGCCGGAGCGGGTGACAATCCAATGTTTTCCAAGCAAACAGTTCTCTCTCAAGGCCACGCAAATTTCCCTTCATAAACTTGCAGGGACTAGTTAAACTTCCCAAAGACAAACACAGCCTAAGGAATATACATAACAGAGTCACGCTGTGTAAACAGGACCATTAATATAAACACTTCTGTCTTCCGCCTACTGAGTATTTCCATTCAAGGGAAACGAGCCAGGCAAGAAGTCAGCTTCGGGAGAAGTTTGCCTACAGCAAAGAACCCCAAATACAGCGGCACTGCAGAATTAAGGCGCCTACTTTGAGACGCATCCAAACCCTGCTTCACTGTCTGGAGCAGAGTTACGGTCTAACTTCTCCTCTAAAAATCCAGTTCCAGTCGGTGCACTTACAGTCAGACTCGTCTGCGCAAGAATCGTTTCGAGTTACTTTTGAAGCCCAAGTTTAAATGAAAAGGATTCAGGAATCTCAAAGCACTGTCATAACGACGTCTCTGTACGTGTGGGGGCAGACGTCCTGCTTGATGGGGAGCGTGCTCAAAGGCTGTCAAGTCACACGCAGAATTCAGAGTGCTCTAAACAGTCTTATGTACCTGGCCGCTCTGCTCTGCTCGTAGGAGCAGTTTCCTCAGAAAGGCTGGAATAAAGCCCAGAAGAAGCTCAGTTCTCGGTCATCTGTTCTGCACGGACTCCTTCTGCTCCGTTGCCCAGAGCTGATAAGTGTTATAGCAGCTTCCCTCAGCAGTTTGCGCTTTTCATTTCACGGATGTTTTGTCGTAAGGAGAGACAGACTGAGCACGTTCCAGTAGGATACGACGACTGCTCAGATAATGCTGTGGTTTGGGGGCAGGTAATGACAGTAATCAAGACTCCTAATTCCACGATCAAAATGTCTTTGGATGAAAGATCTTGACGAGCTTTCCCAAGGGAAGCGAGACATCTCCCATTTTACAGGGAGAGGATAAAAATCACGAATGGAATGAGTCACTTAATGCCATGAGTACCTGGAGGTATCGTCTGGACCTCCAGCACCAGTTACCTAAATGCTATGTCGCTGAAAACACTGGATCAGAAGGCGGCACTACCCTTTCACAATACTGAGCCGTGCAAATATCAAAGGGGAAAAGCCCAGTTCCAAGTATTTTGCTGCTATACCAGCACCTGAAAGCGCCACAAATCCTGAGTCATCTCCTAAGAGGAAAGCCCCACTTTTGTTTTGAATGCAAAGCACTGCGGATGTAGCTGAAAGAACAAACCAACCCCACCTCGAACCGTGTCATTCAATTATGAACCGTACCTGGAACTCCAGCATTGATTTTCCCTTGTTGGATTCCAGCATGAAGCGGAAAGCACCGATCCCGGTGTTGGGATTATCAGCTTCCTCTCGATTGCCCTGCAAGACACATTTCACAGGAGAGCTGCGATTCCCAACCAAGCAGGGTTCACCTGGTACCTGCCACTTCTGCTACACCATCTCCGCTTCGGCAATTCCAGCTCAGATTAAGGAGGACAGCCTTACGCACCTCAGCCTTGCGCCAGCAGACGCGCTTACCAGTCTAACTCAGCCTCGAACACTTGCATCGTTCACTGCAGCTCTCACGGAGCTTGAAAAGGGATTTTTTTCTGCCGCCCATGATGGTGATTTCAAAGTTCTTACAATACTCTGGGTACCATCAAGCACCACGCGGCTGCACAGCAAGAACTCCCTCCAGGATAAGGTATAATTAGGGCAGTAAAAGAAGAATGCAAAGCTCCCGCTGCCAGAAACTGATGTTTCTGGAAAACATTTGGTTTAAAAAGCTAGCCCATGGGACAACCCGGTCACAGCAGGGTCACACGAATCAACATCTCAGTCTTACTGTCCTACCCCTGATCTAAGGGCAGCACAATCAAACTTGAGAAGAGTGCGAGACCGTGTGGGAGGGGAAGCAGGAGAACAAGAATTAGAGCTACAGTTAAAGTTGTAACACTCAGAAGTCACTGAAAAAAACCTGACATAAAGAGTTCCAGATGTAAAAGAAAACTCTTCCCCGTGATTTGAGGTTTTTCCCGAGTCAATCCGTCCCCATCAATCGCAGCCGTCTGGGTACTGCGAAGCCTTACGTTGAAAGATGCCAGGGCCTCCGAAACACTCTTCTCGATGAACTCATCCGTGATCCTCCGGGAGGGGTGCTCATTAAAGACCGAGTTCATTAGCGCAATCTTCGCGGCACTCCGTCGGGCTTCAGCCTTGGTTGGACAGAACTGAGGAGAGACAAACACCGTCAGGACAGAAAGACAGCGAGACGGCCAAGATCCCTTCGGCCCCATGCTCCGAACTTCTCCCTCCCGCCACACGAAATGGGAATTAGGTGGCAGTGTTGGGTAGTTTTGGAAGGTCGCGTTCTCAGACATCCTGAAATCATTAGGAGCTAGTTTTAAACCGCAGCTATCCCAACCATGCTAAACACAAAAATTAGGCAGGCAGCTGAACTCAGCACATAGCATCTGCATCAGGAAACGCCACCAATCAGATCCTCAACAAAATTAATGAGCTTAAAACCAAAACGTAACCAAATTCCTCTTAAGCACAAGGATTTCTCTTCAGGATGGGTAGACCGTGTAGCTGCTAGAACTGTTTCTTTTGGATCTGTTCTTCAAACCAAGACTAGAGAGTAACTGCCTAAAGCCACTGCAGCAAAGGAATCCGAAACGCAGTCAGGACCCCTTGTGATTGTTGGACCTTCATCTTTCGGGTGAGGTATTTGGGTTGGACATTTTCCTTTAAAACAGAGAGAGGGGAGAAACTACTGATCTGATGTTATGATTCGATTTCTAGAGTCTTTTGGCACCTTGAGAAGAGGTTCGAGGTCAAATCCAGAGCCCTTGCAAGGAAATATTACCCCACCGGATTGTCCGAGCTGCATGTAAAGTACCTACATTTACATAGCGTAAATACATCTCACCGCTTAATCCTGGGAAGAACGAAGTACCAAAACCGGCCAATTTAACAGTCTTCTCTGATACCACGTATCTTACCTCAGCACCGCAAAGGTCCAAGTCAGTCACATGTAGGGAACAGAGAACACACAGCGACGTAAAACTTACAGCCAAACCTTCCCCGACTGAAGTGGGGTGGGGTTTTATAGGCAACTGGGAACACTCACTAGCCAGCTTGAAATGAAAGAGGGTTGCAGTCAGACCCGTGTCATTCTCACGCTTCAAACCAGCAGGAAAACGTTAACGCTGTGCCCAGCGCACAAAGGTGGTATTTGAGCACTAATTCTGGTGGGGAAAGATTCTCAGGGCACCCAAGTCAGAGGGCTTCGGAAAGCCAGCCACGCCGCGGGGACAGCCCCAACCAAGCGATCGTACCTGGAAACTGCCAAAGCAGCTCCCTCCCGGCAAGGTGACGTAGCAGACGTAAGGGGGACTGTTGGAAGGGACCATCTCGTACACCACGAGGGCTCCGTTCTTCAGATCGGCTCCACGTGACTGCTTCATCTGCCAGAACTCCTGGAGGGCCTCCACGACGTTCACTGGGGAGATGGAAACAGAATCAAGTTCGGACACAGAACACAAGCGCCTGGGAAGTTGGTTTCCTCAGGTATCACCCGCCAGGAGCGGCCGCATCCAGAAACAGAACGGCATAAATATCAGCGTATAAATCCCTGGCCTTGCCCAGGGAGCTTGATTATGTCTTGTATTAAAAACCATCAGCTTCAAGGGAAGCCGTAGGTACACGATGTCAACACAAACACACCTCTCCCAGCAAGGGAAACCTAAGGAGAACCACCGAGTTGTAGAGCAAAGCTTCCTACAGATAAAGCTCTCCTCGTTCCAACGGACTTAGGGAAAAAGCTGTCAGAAGAAGGCTTGGGAAAGGCTGCAAAGCAGCAGGGCAGCGAGGCGCCTGTCCTCCCCAAGAGGGCTGTCGACAGGCTCAGCAGGTTTGCTCGCTGGCCTCAGCTGATCCTCAATATTGACATTCTTACGTTTAAGATAAAAATAAAGCAGCTGACCTGCGCGTGCACTGACAGACCTGCAGAAACCACCTGCCTTTGTGCTGAACATCACGTACCTAGGCTCAAAACAACAGGACGGAGACACAAGAAATGACCTGAGGCGTAAAGCTACCCAGCTGCGGCCTTCTGGCAGAACTCCCTGTAATCTGGGTGGGAGTGTCCGACTGTACGCAGAGCGTGTAACAGCACAGAGGAGGATACAAACAGCTCACTGGAGAACCTCCTTTGTGCCATTTGGCATGGGAGGACGTATATCCAAACGGTGAATCACGGGATAAACCCGGGATTAGCTTTGTTACAGTAAGTGTTTTTTCCATCCCAGTTAGGAAACCAGAGCCTAAAACATTAGTCCTCGCTGACTTTGGTAATTACAGTCTTTCCAGGAGAAGTCGTTCCTAAGCAGGCACCTCTTCTGGAGCACCCGATTTGCTAGACGAGGTTTGAGCACTCACCCGGCTTTAACGAGCCACCAGCTAGCCCACACCCCGCACAGCCCACCAACACACACAGCCCTCGCCGCAATCAGCTTGTAGCCCAAATCCATGAGATTAAATTCTTCTCATTTTAACACGCACGCAAGAACTAGAGGTGTTTGCTGTAACAAGGAGCCAGCTGTCCTGTCGTCCTCTTAATTTCCGAACCCCCAGCGTCGCGAGGACTTCCTTCGAGCTGTTCTAAGTTTACCCACCCTTTATTTTGTCAAGGTTTGGGCAAGAAAAATAACCCTCGTAGTGTCTAACGCTCTAAGTCCCATTGAATTTGCTCTAAGCTTCTTTCTGTATTGAAGAGTTTGACAGGCGGCTCTAGAAAATGCCTGCCCTCAGCTCTTCCTCAGCACTCCTTCCGAGCCTTTTTAATCTCGGCAATCGCTTTGAAGCGAGGCGATCTGCAAAACAGATCACAGCAACTCCTCACCGATGCAAGAGCTGTTAAAAGGACTCTACCCCAGAGTTCCCTGTTTTCAGCAAAATGAGAAAAAATACCCCCAAATCCCCAGGCCAGCGCTCCTGTGAAGATGCAGTACGTGCCGAGGCAGAGCCCCAGGCGAGACGAGGCTGCTCTTCCCAACGTCTCCCGGGGCCAGCTATAAAAGGGAGGTAAACTTGAGGCCACACGCGAATGTGCGATGCCGAACCCGTGACGGCCACCCCGGCTGAGCTTTTCGGTTGCCCACACAGCGCTGTAACTTTTTAGGTCTTCAGCCAGGCGGCTTTCAGGAAGACAGCGAGCTTGAGCCTTTTATTTTGTTTTATTGCTTTCTGTAAGATGAAGCCAGGCAAGGAGTCACCAGCACAGTAGTTCCTCACTAAGCATTTCCCTCCTCTTTCAACCACAGGCTTTTCAGGGCATTTGTTCATAAAGCAGTCGCTTTGGATTAATTTCAAGTTTAATTTGGGTGGGTTTGGTTGTTTTTGGTTTGGTTTTTTTTTGGATGAAACATGCAAGACAGGCAATTTTCCACTGAAGACTAACAAAAAGCCATACAAACAATATACAGTGCCCTGCCAGTTCTCCAGCGCACCAATACCCAGACAGAATTCCCATCCATCCAGGCAGATTCCCTCCCCAGGGACAGTGTCAGTCATGCACATAATCCCCAGCGGATTTGGGGAGACAATGCCCGATTCAGTAACGGCTTCAGGGACCGGTCGGCACGGGGTAACTGAGACTTTGCAGCAGCGACCACACAAGAAACTGCGGAGAAAGCCGAGCTACATCAGGCAATGCAAATTCTCACAACACACCGAATTACTCTGAAAATTTAAGAGAAATTACAGTTTGGTTTAATTCAGTGAAGTCTGAGAAGCTGGCGTTAAGAGCAGGCTAACGAGGAAAGGCCGTGCAACATGGACATGGGCAGAGAATTGTGTTTTCAGCCCAAGACAAGGGGTTCCTCTATGCCAGACACCGGCTGGGTACTTCATTAGCAACTGGAGCAATAGGTCAGACAGCTGAGAAGCATCCAAAAGAGGTTTTCTTCCCAGACTGGATTCAATGCTTCCAGCTGCCGCAGGCAGGACGGTTTTAGGAGACGAGCGGGTAAAATACCTAATTGAAACTCTACAAATGCTTCAGAACAACGTGCTTTTATAGGGCTGGAGAGCAAACCGAAAAGAGCCCTGCTCATCTGCCCCCTCCTCAGCACAGCTCCAAACGCTGGCCGAGCGCCGCAGCCTGCCGAATCCAAAGTGGAATCTTAGTCTGAATTTACTCCGGATTGATGATTTTCAGCCTTGCTCGTTCACCCCCTTCCTCCCATTAAATCACAAAATAGCCATGTGGGGCAAAGAGGCAGGAGGTGGGAAGTTTTTTTGCTTTTCAGAAAGGATCCTAAATCCTGTTATGTCTCATGCTTGTGGGGGGACGGTCCTTGAGAAAGCAGGGACACCTTCTGCACCCTGAAGGATTTTAATCCCATACGGAACGCAATGCAGCGCTCGGGCTGGGGAGAGGGCAGAGAGAAAAACGACTGCGTGGTTTCAACGCAGGTAAAGATGTGGGAGAAGCGACGTATTCTTTGCACTGCACGAGGTCGTGTTTAACGGGAAACCCAACACGTAAAGAAAGCTATTTTAAATGCCTGCAAGTAGAACAAGTCTCTCTACCAGCCCAAAACACCGGAACTCTCACCGTCAATACCTTTTAGTCTGTTTGTTTGCATTTCTGAGGGCAGGAACTGGAAACGCTGGTCTTCCAGAAAAACTGTCACCCATCTGTGAGGGGGGGACCCGCAGATTTACAGAGCACGGCTTAACCCACCCGGGGCGGCTCCTGCCAGAGGCTTAGCCTTTGGATTTGCCACTCCAGGAAAAGACGAAGAGGAGCCGGGAGACGCAAAGCAGAGCCTGCTCTGACCATCAGTCATATCTGTTTATTGCTTTGGAGCATAACCCCGTATCCCGGCGTTGTGTATACGATAGCACATCTGACTTGCATATTAAATACAGAAGAGTAAGTGATTCCACATGGCGCCGAGTTCCTCCGGAGCCAGACGAGCAGCGGTCCCCCCGCCAGCACTCACCATTTGGAAGCCTGCGACCGCCTCTGTTGGACCTGCTGCCGCAGCCGGAAGAAGTCGGGAACTCAAAATAGTTGCAAAGTGTCTCCTTTCGGGTGGGGTGGAAGATTCTTTCCATCACAAGGCCAGTAAAATATGTGCTTTAACCTTTTTTCCCCCCTCACTTCTGTACTTTTTTTTTTTTTTTTTTCTTTTTAAAAGCGTACAAGAAGCCTCTCGCACGACCGGGCGCCTCTGATGCAATACTTGGAGCCCCGTGGCGACGGAGCGTGGTGGAGTACTTAACACCCCCGCAACAGCCTCTTCCAGCACCAGCAGCCTGCAGAGTCGATTTCTCCTCCCGGCCACGGGGTTTTTCATCGACGAGGTGCAGCCGTGCAGAGCACAGAACCGAGGGAGACCCCAGGAAAACTGCAGCCCCCCGGGAACGGCCAAGGATTGCCCAGCGGAGCCCTCGTCGCCGCTGCCTTCGTTGAAAGAAATGAGCTTTTTTTTTTCTTTTGCCCTGACATCAAGTTGAAGTAAAGGAATTACATAGAGGACTAAATTGCTACGGCACAAGAAGAATCCTCCTTCTTAAAAAAAAAAAAAAAAATCTAAAAAGCTTTTAAAAAAACAGAAAACCAGCCTCCACGTTCTCCAATTTATTACACATTTACCTGTTAGAGGCACAGCACAAGCAGGAAACCTCCTCAGCTTTAAATCACTTGCCTGCCCAGCTCAAGTTCCTACGCCTGCCTTGGTGGTCACCCATATACTTGCCTACCCCCACCTTGTCTTTTTTCCCTAATTTATAAGGGAAAAAAACTCAGCTCAAATTAGCTATCTGGGAACGGTTGATCCCACAAAACCTGAAGTTTGCATTAAGCTTTCTAAGAAAAGGAGACCCGCGAATGTATCTCAAGCTTGACCCCTGAAACCACGAGACTCCTTAGGGAAAAGGCAGCCCCAGAGAAACCACAAACTCCGCGGTTTTATTTTACTCACTTTCTCGGTTTTGGCGCGAGCGGCCCCAGATAGACGGGGCTGGAGCAGGGATCCTCCCTTCCTCCCCACGCTCACCTTTGAGGTCGCCCAAACCACAAGGAGCTCATTCTGCAGGGCTGGGAGATCCCAAGCACGAGGGTTGAGACAGCAGCAGACAGCGGAAAAGTCTCCACAAATGGCGCAAAACGCTCATTACTGACGTTTAACCTAACGACAAGAGTCAAGGATGCCTCCTCGGTCACCCTCACAGCCCATCACATGGGCAAACCACCAGCGGAACGCCGCTGGGATAGGGAACGTCAGCACACGGCCATGGGAGAGGCTCTCGACTCTCTTCTCTCTACGTCACGGATCTGCAGGGAAAAGGATGCTCAAAGCTCGGTGGCGGGAAGCAAAGGGAAGCAGGACCCTCGCCCAACAAGGCTGCCACGCGAACGCCACGGGAGAAGGAGGGTCTTGGACTCACAGAACCGTCTGGGTTGGAAAGGACCTTTCATATCATGGAGTCCAACCGTCAGCCTAACACTGCCAAAGCCACCACTCACCCATGTCCCTCAGCACCACGTCTGCCCGGCTTTTAAACACCTCCAGGGATGGCGATTCCACCACCTCCCTGGGCAGCCTGTTCCAGTGCTTGACAACCCTTTCGGTGAAGAAATTTTTCCTAATATTCAATCCTAAACCTCCCGTGGCACAACTTGAGGCCGTTTCCTCTTGTCCTATGGCTTGTCACTTTGGAGAAGAGACTGACCCCCAGCTACACCCTCCTTTCAGGGAGTTGGAGAGAGGGAGAAGGTCTCCCCTCAGCCTCCTCTTCTCCAGGCTGAACACCCCCAGTCCCCTCAGCCGCTCCTCACACGACTTCTGCTCCGGACCCCTCCCCAGCTCCGCTGCCCTTCTCTGGACACGCTCCAGCCCCTCGATGTCTTTCTTGGCGCGAGGGTCTTGGAGAGGTCTCTTTTTCCTCTTTTTCACTTGCTTGAGCTTCAGCAGTCTCTGATGGGACGTCTTCCTCCTCACCTGTCCTCCAAATCCTACTCTCCTTCCGCAACGGCACAACCACGGCCAAGGAGTCTTTGCCGTGTTCCCCGAGCGCCAAATTTCCAGCCTCTCCCTGCTTGTGAGTCTTCATCCACCGCTCCTTCGAGGCGGGGAGTCTGTAGCCGTTTCTCCTGCCTTGTAACAGGGGGATCCAGGATCTCCGTTCTGGAGGGTCTCTGTGAGGACTCTTGTTTTCCTGCCGTCCGTCCATCCGTCCGTCCGTCCTCCCCGGGGACACAGGGCTGGCTCACCTCCACCCACAGCCCCCCCACGCCGTGGGACGCCACAAGTCCCCTGGGTCGCAGGGAGATGCTCTCCCCTCCCCGCTTCAGAGGAGGGACAGCATCCGTCCTTCGCTTCAACGGCCGGGCCGGCCCAAACCACGACGTACATGGATAATACAGCGATACCGACCCAAAATCTTGGGTGAATCCAAGCTGGGGAAGACGGGAAGGGAGAAGGGTGGCACAGACCAAGGAAAAACGGGTTACAACAGGGATCCCAGACGAGGCGGAATCAATGGGGAAGGAGGGATGGGAGCATCCCAGACAGGGCTGGAAGGGAAAGGGGGAGCCGACAGGGACACCCCCGCCCCGAGATGCCCAAACGGGACACGGGGCGCCTGGGCTCCCGAGCTGGGGAGGGGGCGGGAAGGAGAAGGGGGGCAAACCCGAGCCCCAACGGGGGGACACAGCCTGGGGAGGGGGTAGGGG
>VFFE01008970.1:59870-83140 GCA_008921705.1 Burhinus oedicnemus
CAGCTCCTCTCCCCCCCCCCACCCCAGGCTACCTGCACGCTGCGGAACCCCCCGGAGGAGCTGCGGCAGCGGGGCACGGCCACGGTGGTCCCCGTGCACCCCGAAGATCTCCTGCACGTGGAGAGGCTGGTGAGCATCACCCTGAGAGCCACCTCCGGGGTTTTGGGGGGTGTGTGTGTGGGGGGGGCTCCCCTATGGCCTCACCCCTCCATTTCACCCCTGCAGGACTGCGGCAACGCCTGGTGCCAGGAGCTGAGCTGCCGGCTGGGCCGGCTGGAGCGCGGCGAGGAGGTCTCCATCCACGTCCTCCGCGCCATCCATAACGATTTCTTCCGTGGGGTGAGGAGGGGAGGGGTTGGGGGGACGATGGGGAAGGGTGACCCCCCCACTCCCACGCTCCGGCTGGGGGCAGAGGGAAGAGCTCAGGGTGGGAAACACGGCTTGGATCCCCCCTTTTCCCCATTCCCCAGGCTAAATTCAGGAGCGTGAGGGTCATCAGCACCATGTGGCTGGGGGTCCCAGGGAGCAGCGTGCTGGTGCTGGAGGAAGGGGCACATCGGAGGGAGGTAGGACCCCCCCCCCTAGACCCCCATCACCACCCAAACCTGGAGTGCGGGGCTGTGGGGACACCTCCGTCCCCGCTCGCTCCCCGGGGACCCTTCTTTTTTTCCCCCCCGCAGACGGTGCTTGAAATCATCCAGGCGAAGCGGGTGCCCATCTCCCTCTGGATCCTGGTGGGCAGCATCCTGGGGGGGCTGCTCCTCCTGGCGCTGATCATCTTCTGCCTGTGGAAGGTGAGAACAGAGCTGGGCTCAGCTTTGGGAAGGGACGGGACAGCAGGGGACAGGGGGCTCTGCCCGCCATCCCCACGCTGCCCTCCATCCTCTCACCCCAGCTGGGCTTCTTCACCCGCAAGAAGCTCCCCGAGGAGGAGGAGGAGGAGAAGGAGGAGCAGTGAGGGCAGGCGGTGGCCCCTCGAGCCCAGCACCGTCGGGAAGGGACACGTCCCTTCCCCAGCCTTGGGGACAACCAGGGGCTCGGGACTTTGCCACCCCCCTCCCCGCCTCGGCTCCATCCTTGCGGAGGGCGATGCCTCCGCGGGGGCTGGATTGTGCTGGCACGCGGATGCAGCCAGGTGAGGTCGGGGTCCAGCGTCGGGGCAAAGGAGCCCCCCAGGTTTGACCCGAAGGACTTGGGGGTGGTTGTGGAGGTGGGAAAGGGGGAATGGACCGGGCTGAAACGAGCAGCTCCACCAATAAAGCTCAGCCCCGCGGAGATGCTCCAGCCTCTGGTACCCGCCGCCATGCTCTGCCTGCATCCCTGGCGCTGCCCGGCTTTGGGGATGCTCCGGGAGTAGAAACACTTCCAACTCCCCGAAAAACCACCGTGACACCCCGGAGCGACACCAGCAACAGCCAGGAAACACAAAGCAATAGGGGGATAAGGGGTGCGTGTCTGCCGGATACCCCAATTCCCCCCACTCCAAGGCCCCTTCAGCCCGGCATCTCCCCCCGCCGTCGCAGTGTCCTGCCTGGCAGAGCCTCCCCGGGAAGTGTCTGGCTTAAATTCTGCCTCACGGGGAAGAAATCCCCGATTTCAGGCATTTTGGGGCTGAGGCCGGCACCATGTGTGAGAGGAAGGGACTAGGGAGAAGGTGTGTGGCCCCCCCTCCTCCCCCAGCACCCCCAAAACTCACTGCTTTGGGGGAAAACACTGAATAACAGGGAAAAGCAATGAGATAAACCCAGCAAAGACAAGACATAAACCAGGGTCTAAGCTGCAGTTAAAGCGTTTTTCCCTTCCGTGGTCACCAACCAACCCGGCCGAGAGCCATTTATTGGCTCTAAACTCCCAGCTTGGCCCTCAAAAGCCCGAGACAAGCGGGTCTCCCTGCCTGGAAGGGACAGGAGCTGAGCAGGGCGAGGGGATCCCGAGGGTGCAAGAGCCGACCAGGAGCTGCTTTTCCAGGAACGAGCCCAGCAGGTTGCCGGGAGATGGCTGGTGGCTGCGTAGAGGGCAGGAGTCAGCGCGTCCATCTCCCCTTTCCTCCCACCAAAACACGCTCCCAGTGGTTGGAGAGGTCAGAGGGGCCGCGGGGGCGTCCGGCCGAACCCCCGTCCCCTCGCTGCGGGGTCCGAGACCTCGGGGGACAGCGGCATTTTTGAAACCCCAGCAGAGAAACCTCCTCCAGCGCGCGGGTCTCCTTCCCCCGAAACGAGGGAGGGACGGGGGTACCGTGTCCCCAGCCGGGAGGGAGGGGTGGGGGTATCGGTCCCCCAGGAGCCAAGTCCCGGAGGATCGGACTTACCGCGGTGCAAGAAGGGACAACGCCGATGCCTCAAACCGCCGTCCCACCGCTGGTCACCGTGCCCAGCCCACATCAGGGCTCAGCTGCTGACCTCCAGCACCCGAATATGAATTTTTCTGGCCAAAAAAGCCCCTTTACAGCCACCCCGGGAGGTTATTTCCATCCCAGTTAGTCCTCCAACAGCTCCCCGAGCTCCTCGGTCACCTCTTCCAGCCCCAACAATCTTTCTCCACGTCTGGTCTTCTTTATAAAGGCCTTTATTTGACTTAATAGCAAACAAAACACTGGTTTAAATCGAGTGTACGTAGTACACTGTTTACAGCAACGAAGCGGCAACATGTTTAGACGCGACCTACCTCTCCCTCCCGCCCGCTGCCAGGCCGGGCCGGGGGTTTAACATCGCCACGTGGTGGTTTAGTGGGTGCCGTAAGCACAGAGGGTATTCGGACGATAAAAACAAGAAGTCAAACATGGATGAAATGTTACAGAAGTGGAGGGGAGGGGGGGGAAGAAAAAAAAAAAAGAAGAAAAAATAATCCACAAAAATAAAGAGATTCTCTTAAAGTTATCGGACTAAGGGAGAATTAAGATTGTGTGTTAAACACTGAGGAATCGGCCGTTAAAATGGCTATGCACAGTTAGGTCTGTTTTCCTAAAGGATGCCTTTAATGTGGTCCATATGATACAAGCCAGCTAAGGATCCTAAACGACTCACTGTGGGTGGGGGACAGGGTGGGACAGACCCGGGGACACAGGCACGTGGAGAAGGGCCAGAAAAAAAAACCCCAAACAAACAAACAAAAAAAAAGACCACGACAAGACAGAAAATCCTGCTTGGTGCGTTCCTGTTCCCAGAACCAGGGGGGGGGCTCCCGCGCGTCCCGAGCACACTCCTCTCCGCCAGCACGTCTGGGGAAGAGCTCCAGAGACCCTCCAGCGCCTCCACCTTCACCTCGGCCTCTCCCTTGAGAAAACCCACGACACTATTTTATAGACACCGTCACTCGAATTCAAGAGAAGAGAGGGGAGGGAAAAAAAAAACCAAACCAACCCTCCCGGATTTGCTTCCGCCCACCCGGTCGGAGGGGCAGGGAAAGGGGTCAGAGGAGAGAAGTCCCAAATCTTCTCCTTTCCACCCCCTCCTTTACTACAAGGAGCACCGCAACGGGGACGCTCTCCCCACCTTTGCCGCCTCTTTGCCGGGGGGACGCGGAGGAGGCTGCACCAAGCGATCTCGGGACCCAGGCGGGGTCTTCCCCAAACCTCCCTGCGCCGGCTCACCCCCCCCTTCAAAGGGGCCACGTTTGAAGTAAAGGTTTCACAAGTATAAAATCAAGTCAAATCACTCAAAAGACTCTGAATTTAGGACTAAAGAGGCGATTCCAATGGAGACGCGATTCGCTCGGAGATGCTAGTTTAAAGTTTCAGGAAAAAGACAGCACTCATTGCAGTAATACCACAGGGTGGGTTCCCTCCCCTGCCCTATATTTCCTGCTACTCTTGGTTTTTGTTGGAATTATAATACAATGTACATCTGTAGTAACGATACTCCTGCCAGAGCCCCCACGGAAGCCCTCGAGCGTCAGAAAGTCCATCGATCGTGTAGTTGGCTTTCGCTGCTAAAGCTGTTACTCGCTGAGGCCTCGGGGTTTTGTGTTTGCCGAGTCGAATCTTCCCCTTTTAAGCTCTTCCTGCAGACCGGACACGTGTCGTGCTGCAAGAGAAACGCGGGAGCTTCAGGGAAATGCCACTCGGATGGCTGCTTTACCCGCGGGGTCTCACCCCATCAGGCAGGGCTTGGCTCGGAGACGGGGCATCTCTCGGAGCCCCCGGACCCCCGGCCGCAGGCTCTTACCAGCTCTAACCACGGCACGATGCAGTTGCTGTGGAAGAAGTGATTGCACGGTAACTGCCGAACTTGCTCCGCTACTGTGTAGTCCTCTTTGCACACAGGACACTCCAAACCCGTATCTGGAAGAGACGCACAGAGCGAGGAGGGTGAAGCAGGCAGCTTTAGCTCGCCGGGAATACGCACTCTGGTTTTTACAAGCCAGGGGCTGTTTGCATACAACCTGCTGGGGCCAGCTGCGTTCGCCAGCCAGGTCCCAAAGAAATCCCTCGTGTTCCCTGCATACGACTAGCAACAAAAAAAATTAATCAAACTAAGGGTATTTTAGCCGAGCCAACACTTCCTCACCCAGAGTAAGGGCAGTTTTGCAAGGCCGGCGGGGGATGCTGCCATCGCACATCCTCCTGTTGCGTGCCATCGACCAAAAACCCAATCCCTCCTCCTTTGTACCAAGCCCGTAACGCGAAGGCAGATGTCACCGCCACAAGCAGCGGGGAGACCGAGCTCCCGGCCCCTCTCGCCTGCCAGGCTGCACGGCCCCGGCTCTGTCAATTCCAACAGGCGAGACCGAGCATTACAACATGGAAATTCAGACGGTTCTTGGTTTGCCAGAAGAAGAAGGGACAAGGGTATATAAAAAGCACCAGATAAAAATATCTGTTGTGGAAACGGCTTTTCTAATCAAACAGTTTGTCTTAATGGAGCGTTTTAGTTTCCAGTAATAGAGTAGCTCGGAGGGAAAGGGATCCTCTGAGCAGCCTTCGGAGTCAGCCTTCTGCAAACACAGGGAGAAAAATCCCCGGGATGAGCTAATTGCAAAACCATAAACACTATGAGAAACCCGCAGGTCTTTGCTGCCAGCTGCGCTGTGAGAACCTGCGCGTTTTACATGACATTTCCAGAGTAGTTCGGCAGGAATATGTTCAGAGCCTCATCTACCAGCCCTGCTGCGAGCCAATTTGGAAGGGAAGACAGCAACATGCCAAGCCCAGCTCTAATGAGACCATAAACAGCCGCACAAACAGAAGATTTTCGAAGACGGTAAAGCCATCAGGGGTTTGGTAGGCCAAAAAGGCAGCGCTCAGGGACTGCAAACACTCTGCAGAAGGAATAAGGTCTTTGCTGATGGCCTGAATTGGCGGAGACCTGAGAGTCCCAGAAGAACCGAACACCAGAGATGACAGCAGCAGCAAAGCTCAGGATCTCCTGAGCTGGAAGAGACCAGTGTTTCCAGCCCAAGTCTAGACAGTAACTCAGGAGGACGGAGCAGCGCCGCCTCCCGCGCTCCCACATCAGCCAGGGAAGCACAAGGACACAGCCAAGAGTCTGACCCTCAGCAGAAGGAGCAGGGGAACTCGGGATGTGTGTGTCAAAGCATTAGGAGATGAGTGACATCGGACACCGGCGACTGATTTCACCTACCGACTTGTTCCTGAGTTACTGTCACTGTCGGGAGAGACGAGATCTTCTCTTTGTCAGCCGGAGGTGGTCCCGTGTTTTCCAACTGCCCCAAGAGCTGCGGAGAAGAAAACATGCTGTGCTCAGGAGTAAGGACAGGGCTCTGCCGTGCAGAGCATCGTCACACAAGCACGGAGGACGGAGAGCGCTACGTCCCACAACCAGCCAGCCAGGCACGAGCAGCTCAGCCCAGGCTGTCCCTGGGGGGTGGCTCTGACCTGCTCCTAAAGTCCCCGAAGTGACAGGCACCGCCAGCTTCCCAGACAGGCCCTGTCGAGGCCAGACACATTCCTGTTGCTAAACCTAGGGGCAAGCTGAGGCCATTTCATCCCGGCTTAGATACTGAGCGCACAGGTGACCGTTCCCTCCTCTGCAGCGACAGTTTTGGTGCTCAGACCTTACTTTCACGCCTCCAATCCTGGCAATCCCACTTCTAATATCGCTGCCCTCCAGACATTTTCTCTTGCATCAACAGTCGCGGACTGAAGGGCCTGGGTGGGAAGGGAAACATTGCCACGGACATGGGAGAGGGTGCTGAGCTACTCCTGGAGGATTTTGAACTGAAAGGGAGTCAGAAGAGGTGTTTTGAGAAGAGGAAGAACCTCGTACTGCAGAAATGAGGGAGATGGAGCACCTTCTGCCTCTCCCAAGACTTGACCAGGGTGTTAGGAGGAACAGGGCGACCTCCCAGGGCTATAAAGCGAAGCTGCTTTTGCCGAGTACCGCCACCAAGCCAAGGAGCAGCCGTACCAAAGCCTGGGCTCCCGTGGGTCTGTATCTCCTGCGTGGAGCCTCTGACGTTTAACACGGGCTGAGCTCGAGCTGCAGCGATGGTGCTGACAGCATCTTTTTTCCTCCTGTTATAGTTTCATGACTCATAGGAACTTTATACTGTTAAGACCTAGATTCACCCAGCAATCAGCTCAAACGGGTTCAAGCACGGTCAGGGAGAGCGCAGAGGAGCGTCTGTAGGAGCCTCATTTCACTTTAAAGGACACATTAAGATGCCTGGGATGACAGGAAACCCTGGGATGGGCGGGCTGCTGCTCCAGACCCAGCAAGGAACTAAGCAGAGCCGCGTATCCAGCCCACATCCGAACTGTGACACCAACTCCATCGCACTGCGCTTGCCGGGGCTTGCTCCGCTCTGCTGGGTGTGGGGTGGGAGGAAGGTGCTGTCTCCGAGTAGCCATGTGGGCTGCAGACTCATTTTGGGAAGCGGTGAGTAAGGCGGGTGAGACGGGCGTGTGATGCAGCCTGGGAAGCCGGGGGCCACTTATGAATGGCAGCAGATGGCTTTGCCAGGCGCTTTCGGGAGGTGTCAGCACGACAACAGCAGCCAAATTAGCTCTCAGTAAAGCATTCGTCTGCTCTTCCCATCCCAGCGATGCCAACGCCCTGTAAGAGGCTGTTTGTGGATGGAGGCTGGACACCCCCGATCCTCAAAGGAGCCAGACAATGCTTGCAGGGAACAGGAACGGGAGCGGACTCAGCTCATCCCTCCACAAACCACAGGGGGAAATGGCTCATGGCTGCAAATTGCTGAATTTGGCGAGAGATCCGGGGCTGACGCTGGGGATTTTAATCTTTGGCCTCTGCTGAGCCTGTCGCAAGGCACCTGCAAGCCTCACACCGTACGCGGGTTGACAAGGAGATGAACTAAGATACTCTGTTTCCCCAGGAATAAGGTCCAAACCCTGCTCCTAGACCCTCTGAAGAGGCAGGGCACAAGCAGCCGCCGAGCCAGACACTGACGGTCTGTTCCTACTCCTCATCCGAAACCCAGGGCTTGTCTCCAGCAGTGGGACTGACCAGAGAGGAGCACAAAAACTTATAGGTGCAGATCAAAGCCCGGGCCAGCCAGCTTGGGACTCTCTTTCCGCCCAGGTGCACATGGAGGTCTTACCTGGGTGACAATAGCATCGAGGCCGCTCTGTCCCCACGCATAGTCCCCAGGATTCGAGTGCAGCATCCCACTCCTACAGACGGGAGCAGAGAGTCAAGGAAGCCATTTCATTCACCCTAAACCAGCCCCGAGGTTTATATGATCCTCCCAGAGAAAGCCCAACTGGGGAGACGGAGCTCCCAGGCACCAGACCACGGCTGTTCACTGGTGTGGACAGCTGTGGCCAAAGCCACGGTCTAAACCACGCTTGCTACTCACCAGGAAAAAGGGTGCTGTGAGCCAGGAATCGCTGAGTTTGCAAAAAACCCTGCAAAGATCTGCTGTATTATTCTAAAGAGGGAGGAATCAAAAGGGAGGGGGGGGGGAAGAAAAAAAAGAACAAGTTGAGCAAACAAATACAGGGCAGCAGCAACAGTTTAGCAAGAATGGGCAGCAAAACACGAAATACTGCTCGGATCGATCGTAGCCACGTTGTTGCAAGACTCACGTCTAGGTAAATCCCTGTGCAGAAGGGCGAGCCCCGAGACAGAGGCACAGCACGAAGGAAGAGGGATGCTAACTCATCAGAGTGTGGGAGGGCTGGGAGAGGAAATGACTGAGTTTCCCAAGCACTGACTCGTTTCCCTGCGGTGAGGGTTGGCACAGTTACAGGCAAAACCCACCTTTCCCACCATGCAGCTTTGATTCGTGCCGAGGGGGACAAAGGGCAGAGCATCTGATGTGAAAACCTGCTTTTTCTGGGTCCGAGGGTCACCTACCATAAGTGCCAGGATGCCATTTCATCAGGTTTCTCCCCAGCATCCCACATTTTTCCACTAATGAGGGAGGGAAACACTTCCAGGGGGTAATTTAGGCACTTACCCTTCAATAGCAGGAGACCTGTCGGGGCGCGAGCTGCCCCGGGATCTGTACCTCCGCGTCATGGGCAATCGCGGGGGTCGGCTTGGTCCCCAGAGGTCGGCGTGGGCTTGGTGGCCCCTCTCGTTGTCCCTGCTGTCTTGATCCAGTGAGCTGCTACTCAGAAAGGGTCTGAAGTCAGGAAAGAACATCGTGTGGTCCAAATGGTCCCAAAGCTGGGGGTAGAAAAGGGGAGACACAAACCACACACAGCTCCGTCACTAATCCCGGTGACTCCGCTGCCGACACGGAGGCAGGGAAGTCCACCTCGACAGAAGCAATTGAGCAAATTCCTATGGTTACCATGGCTCCCAGAAAAGTCTGGCAAAAACGCTTAATTATAGCCCGAGTTAATCAGATGTACCACCCCCAGGAAGACCAACACATCGGCTCTTTCCTGCCACGTACAGATCCCAACAACATCTATTTTGTTAAGCCACACCAGGGCACTGCAAGGGCTGGTCTCTCTCCAAGGGCTGGAATTTGAGGAGAGATAATGCTGGACACCCAGGCCCCCACATCCACGGGCTCACTGAGTGCTCTGGGTCCTCACAGCCACAGGTGGCAAATAGACGTGGCCGAAAGAACCGAAGCACAGCCCTGAGAAGGAGGGTTCACGTCTCTGGTTGTGTCCCCCAGTTCAGCGTACCCGACACGGCAGGACAGCAGCATGAAATGGCCGATAATGAAAGAGGTCTTGTACATCTAACACTTTTGTGGGGTCCAGCCACACAAGTAAAGCCGTCTCCTGGCCCTACAGCAGATCTACCTGCTGCTGGTGGTGGAAAAAACCCACCTGCTCCTTGACCAAGTCAAATTGCCAGCCCTGAGCCTCTCCGAGGGGGAGCAGGGACACAAATCAAGAGCTGCTGGGGGTCACCAGTAGATTTCTGCGGTGCTCCTGGCTATAATCCCCGCTGCGGGCTGCCAGCCTGCAGAGAAACCACCGGGTGCAAGAAAACACCCAGGAACCCGGAGCAAGGCATTCTCATCCCAAGCCACAGCTCAGAGCCAAGAGCCCCCTCGGCCACCTTCACCTGCAAAACCCATTTGGTTTTATTCCTTCTGCAATTCAGACCACCCATGGCTTAAAGTAACAGCTGAGGAGGGCACTGAAGATGTATGATGTGGGTTTATGGAAAAAAAATTTGTAGGACACAACAAAACAAGGAGCGTCAGACAAGAAACCCTCCGTGTGCCACATGGGAGCAAGCAGCTGCTCGTGCTCGATACGCCCGGGCCAGGCTCCGCACTGCAAAAGTGACATTCAAAGGAGCAGTACCCTCGGATTTACTGCCGGAATTAAACGCTACAGGGCGTAACACGAGGGCTGTTCTTTTCTTATTTGTACTAGACCCTCATCATGCCTTATGACATGATCAGAGTGGCTTAATTTCCATTTCACACCAAATTAGCTCACTTTACAAGTCTCTTACGTTGCCTGGTTCAATCTGGTATTGGAGGAAAGGGAGAAGTCAAGTTTATGACCTGTTCTCTGAATTAACACCCTGCAGACGAGAGCTTTGCTTGTTCTCCTGCTGGTTATGATCAAGATACAGCTCTCCCTGCCTGCAGCCACACTGCTGAGAGAAGACTTTCATTTATTATTAATCCTAAAAGCCATTTAAATTTACATAGCGCCTTTCGTGCAGAGGCATCCCAAAGCTCTTTGTAAACCGTCACGTGGGCCGTAAGACGAGATCACTTTATCTCGCTGAAACAGGGGCATTTCTGGGATACGGTGCTGGGGAGAAGCGATATAAAGGCAACAGTTTTGTTCAGGAGATAAATGGATCCAGCTGAAGAGAAGGGGAGGAGAGGCAAACCAGCCGTACGCAGGGAACGTGGAAGCAAACAGGAGGGATCCAGATCCGAAACACAAAGCTGTCATGGAATTTCAGCTATTTGGTGACCCCGTTTCTGGCACTGAACCCAGCAGCTTTGCTGCAGCACGCGAAGGAGGGCTCGGCAACAACACAGACCCCCCAAATCTATCCGGGGATAACACTGGCCCAGGAGCTGCGACTCAAGACCTCAGGGAGCTCTCCTGGCAAGACCGAGGAACGGTTAAAACTCCTCAATAACCGAGCAAATGAATAACCTGATCTCTGAGCAAGGCCTGCTGGCAGAGGAGAGACGTAGAAATTTTATTCCCATCTGTTTTACACAGCTCAGCGGAACTTCTGAAGGGAAATAGAGCCCTGAGGAATGGAGCCTGTGATCAGAGTTTAAAGCCACCCTTCCTTCCCCGGGGTCTGGAAGAGGAGGTGCCGCCGCAGCCACAAGCCCAGGGTGACTCAGGAGAGGCCACAGCACGAGCTCAGGGTGCGTATTCGCGGAGCTCGACTCAGGCTGTCGGCACGTGCCCGGCTGTTTGAGACTTTAGGTAATGGGGTAAGAAAAGACGCTTCCAGCCCTTGCTGCCCAACAGCCCCTGCTCTGAGGTCCACGGAACTGAATTACAAGACACAGACTTTATTACGAGTTTGGATTTTTTTAGACAGTTGCAGTTCTGGTAAAACTCAGAGCAGCAATGAGCAGGGAGGAAAGGGCAGTCAGGCAACACCCTCCCTGGCAGGCTGAGCATCACCGACACACGTCCCGGCATCTGCCAGCACCAGGGGCCAGGGTGTCTTTCTACCGTCCTTCTTTTCCTGCCCTGCCCAGTGAGCAAACTTCTGGCAGTGTCAACAGTCTCCTCAAAATCTGCCAAGTTCCTGAAAACCCTTTGGAAGACCAGCCGTCCTTTTTACAAGGCAGCGAGTGAAGATGCCTTCACGTGCTGCACTTGGAGCTGAGACTGAAAACCTTTGCACGCCTAGTTTAAAAAAAACAAAAGCAAGACAGCAAAACTCACCTCCGCAAACTGTGTGGATGGGCCGTCGTCTATGCCGCTGCCATCTAGAAAACTGAAGAAAAACAGGCGAGTGAGAGCAGGTCACCCTGCCAGAAACCAGCTCCCCTTCCGGGGTTAAATAAAGACGGGAGCTCAGGCGAGCAAGACAGTCCCCCTGTGGTCTGAGAGAGAAAGGGATGAGCAAACCGAGCCTGCCTGTGTGAACACAGCGGAGTAATTCCTAGGGACAGAAACGGACTATTAAAGTTAAAAGGCTTGTTTACGTGCCAGCACACTATGCACAACCTGACCGTGGAAGAAACCTGGTTTCTAACTATCCAGACCCTGGAAGAGCCTCCTAAGAGGAGGCATTTGAGGCGGAGCATTGTGCAAATGGGATCGTGTGCTAAGTGCCCCAGAGGACCCCTCCAGTCTTGCCTTAAGTGACAGGTATACACTTATATTTAAGAAGAGGACGTAGTGTGACATTAAGTCCTCTCCCCATCCGCAAATTCCTGCTGCAGCAAGTCTTAGATAGCAAAGATTCACGTAACCACTGGTGCCCTTTTGTCTTGCCTACCCCCAACCCAAATAAAGCAGTTTTCTCAGCAATTACTCAAGACCAAATATAGTAAGCACTGAACAGGAATCATTTTGGATCCCTAATTTGCCAGCAGCGTGTTCTGCTGGGTGACCAACAACCAAATCCTAGAGAGAAAAGGTATTTCTTTCTCTCTTGGCCTGAGCCGTGAGATTGGAGAAGCAGTCAGGAGACTGAGCTGGGGCCAACAGAGGCAAAAAGGTCCTGTGAGTCACTGAGATTCAAGCTTGATTCCTAGAAAATAGTGCTTTTCACTCTAATAGCCCAAAGAAACAAGCCCTCAAAAACCTGTAAGCGCTTTTGTTCACGAGACCTTGTACAGCCTTAATTCACAACTCCCACCTTCTTGGAAGCCTTCCCCAAACCCCTCCGCATGGCTCTAGCATGAGATCGATGGCCACTTGTATTTTCAGTCTCATCCGGTATGAAGTCCAAATTCACATTAATATATAAGCTTTTCTTTGGCATTCCTTATTTTATCCTTGTCCACAGTTTTTAGAAGCTTTACACCAGGCATCTTACAAACCCAGACGAGATGTAAGCGCGTGGTAAAACAAGTGGTGCATCGACGGGTACGTTACCTGGAATCATCTGTGACTTCTTCGATAAAGCCCGATTCACATCTTGGGCAAGTGTACTCCTGTAAAGACAGAGGAATCGCAGAATCATAGAATCGTCTAGGCTGGAAGGGACCTTTAAGATCAGAGTCCAACCATCAGCCTAACACTGCCAAAGCCACCACTGACCCATGTCCCTCAGCACCACGTCTGCCCGGCTTTTAAACACCTCCAGGGATGGCGATTCCACCACTTCCCTGGGCAGCCTGTTCCAGTGCTTGACAACCCTTTCGGTGAAGAAATTTTTCCTAACATTCAATCTAAACCTGCCCTGGCGCAACTTGAGGCTGTTTCCTTTTGTCCTAAAATGGGAGGAAACTGGGTTTAGCCACCAAGCACTTAGCTTGCAATTTCAGGAAAAAGAGCTCAAAAAGTGACACGCCAGGAGTGCAACGTGGATTCCTGAGCTCCACCTCCCTGTAAAGGCACTCTGGGAGACCAGAGTTTCGGTTTCTTTAAGAGGATTTCAAAGCCCGGTGGTTACAGCAGATATTAGTAACCTCGGTTGACAACTGCGGAACAGAAAAACGCCCTTATCAAGACCATGCAAGGTTAGTGGCGGATCGAATTAAAATAAATTAAAACACCCAACACATGAACAGCCTCAAGCCTGTCCAGATAATGATATTTAAGAAAAGAGCCATTTACAAGCCTGCTGCAAAGCACCAGGACAAGGCCAGTTCCCAGCCCCGGTGACAGAAAGCAAGTCGCTTCAATTAAACCGGTGTCAGAAAGCTGACGAGCTGCTGGTAACGCAGCTCCGACGTGGAGCTGGATTTGCTGCCGCTTGCACCATGGGGAAGACGGCTCTCGCAGGGAACTTAACAGAGATGCTCTGCAATTATCAAAGTTAGAAAATAAATATTTCTCACTTTTTTCCGCCAAACCATTTTCATAAACGGGCATTCCATACGTAAGCCAGGCTCACCGGCTATTGACCATCGATACCACCTCTGCCCGCTGCTCTGCCCTCCCACCGAGCGCGCTAGCCCTTTACCGAGTGAATGATTTGGGCTGCAGAGAAGGGAACACACAGCCCCAGGGCTGCTTTCCCCGGCACTTCACCCGGATAAAACCCAGCTTCTGCCAAGGCCACAAAATCCCAATCCAAAAGGCTCAAACATGCACCTTTCCCAACGCCAGCTCCCTCCGAGCCTGCCCTGCCAGCCAAGGTGCTGCCAGAGCAGTAACAAGGTGCTGGTCACCAGTAAAGCAGGATGGAAGTGGATGGGCTTGCTCTGTGGCTCCAAAGCTTTTAAGGATGGGGGAGAGAGAACCGGATAATCCAAAGGCTTCCCTGCTCTGGAATGTGCTGCTAGGGCCATCAGAGCAGGATCTGCTGCAGGAAAAGACAGTAAGAAGCCAGGTTGGGCAGATGGACAGACAGACATGCACAGGCAGAGCATGGGGCATGGAAGGGGGCACCTCTGGGTCCACCTTGCAGCAGTCCCCTGAACTCAGGACCCTACGGATGCTCCCCCATCACCTCCCTATCCATAAGGAGAGGCAAAACCTCCCGTGGCTCATGCCCACCTGGTGGCTGCAGAAGCGCAAGATCTGCGTAAAGGGTGGGGAAAAGCCGTTATCCAGCCTCCCCACCTCCAGCCCTCCTGAAAACCAACCAAGGGAGAAAAATTCACATCTCCCCTGCGGCTCCTCACCCTCCGCGGGGTTACCAAGCAGGGACACCCTTGCCCAGGGGCAAACATGGACACAGGGAATAGCAGCCAGGGCAGGGAAAGGGAAGAAGGGCTCCATCCTTGCGACATCAGCACAGCAACACTCAGTCTGCCAGCTCTTTATCCACCAGAAGAAACAAAAGGACTGCTCCCCCAAAAAAGAGCATCCTCGTCCCATCCTTCACCTGAGAGAAGGGCAGATCCAGCTGCACGACCACGCAGCGATCCTGGGTTCGGCACCGGTGAACGGAAGAGCTGCTCGCAGGGAACCCCGGAGGCAGCTGGAGCTTTTAGGAGCAGTGGCGAAGATTTCTTTAGAGGAGAAAAGTTTTCTCTGTTTTCATTGCAAGAGCCCTCGTTCTGTCCCAGAGCCGTGGATCTGCTTCAATTTAGGGCAAAACATTGCCAAAACCAAAAAGCACCTCCAGATCCTCCCTCCCCAGCCTGTCCCGCTGCAGGGCGGCAGGAGACGGAGCGCTCCCAAAACCCACGCTCTGGGTAGTCATTTTCCAACCCGTGATTTGTGGGGTCTCTGTCCAAAAATAAAGCCTCCTGATAAGAGGCTTGCTTTCTTTACTCACGCTTCCCAGAGCGGAGATAAAAACCCTGCCAGCGTCCTGTGAACCACAGCCTCGAGCCCTCGGTGTCAAATCCTGCTACCTAGACCTGGAGCCTGACAGGGAAGAAGAAAGATAAGAAACCACCCAAGCCAGCGGCACACCAGTTGCTCCATACAGCCCAGCTCCTCCTCTGAACTCCCAACGCCCTGCCGAGCTCGAGGGCCCGATCGAATTCCCGGCGCGGCGTTACCGGAGCTGGGGCGCAGGTGAGACATGTCCCAGCCCTGTAACACAACGCCTTTGCGGAGGCAGCTCCAAATTTCACCCATGTCTTTTTTTCGCTTTCATGAAACGCAAGCTTCACCTTCCCATCCCCTGTCACCGTACAGCTCCGGATCATTTTCCCACTGAATCTGGATTTCCCCGGGAATGGCACATAAGCCCTCTAGACACCTCAATTAATCTCATTTTGCTTTTTTCCCCTGCAGCAAAGCATTAGCTGGCAATATTTATCAGGTGCTGTGCTTACGCAGAGCCACCTCGCTTGCCAGCCGGAGCGGCTTCAGGGGTGGAGAAGAGTGCGGCGGGGGGGCTGCCCAAAACCTTCGTGACACCCCAGCCTGCCACGGGAGAGGTCGAGCACAGGTTTTCACAAAGGCTCATTTAGGCAGCCGAACACGCGGTGTATTTTCCAAAGAGCTCCAGCCTTGAGTATAATGGGAATCGATGGTGATGAGCTCTTAAAAAGGGGAGAGAAAAAAAAAAAGAAAAAAAAAAAATCTGTCTGGGGCTTTCGGCTTTGCATCCGTGAATTGCACGGCTAACGAGAATAGATGCGCGGGTTTGAAAGAGGGACGTGCATTGCTCGGTTCTGCGTAGGAACAAATTGCGGGGCTAAATGCCACCGCGAAGAGCAAGTCCGGCTGCGTGGCCGGGAAGGCGGGGGGGTGCGGCACGGACCCACCTCTGAAGAAAAATTACAATACGGGGAAAAAAGAGAAAAAGAGCTCTTTTTTTGGGAAAGGCTCTGCGAAACGCAGAGTACTCTCAGAGAGGCTGGGTCTCAAGCGCAAACTAGAAGCGAGGAGCAGTGAACGCCTGGCATTTCTTAAAAGTAATGAATACGTACCGAATCAAAAGCTAGGCACTAAAATACTGGGGTCAAAAAGCCCATTTTGTACTATACCATCTCATTTCATACCACGCCACCAGGCTTCAGAGCAGGTGCATGTTCTGCGCTGCCTAAAAATCCTTCACTTAATTCATTTCCAGCATTTTCCCTGTCAAAACGACAGAAAGATTTTTTTTTTTCTAAACTTAGCAGCAGGCCACGCCATCGGGGACACTGCAGGTCTGATGCGTTTCTGGAAGCTTTTGAATGCTTCTTTTTATGTTATAATCTGTATGGAAATTACCAGCATCTTGCCCAGAAGCTCGAATGTATAGTCAGAGCATGAAGAGAGATAAAAATGGCATTTGGGATAAATAGCAACAGGGGGGAGGGAGAAGGGAAACCAGAACAGACGTCGGGAGGTGGGTGGGATACTGCAGAGCCACCGCATGCACGGAGCGGCACAAGCCCTTCGTCTTACCTCCCCGCTTTCTGCGAGAGGTTTAGGGATGCACCGGGCAGCCCCGGTCTCTGCCGGAGCCTCCTCCCTGCACAGAAGGAGCCCGATGGGTGCCCCACATCCCAAAAACTGCCACCGTGACCGTTTCGGTGAGCACAGGGACTTCGTTCCCCAAGCAGGATCCAGCCACAGCGCAAAGAAAAAGACTTTCCAGGGAGGAATGACAGTATCTTATCGTTCCCGCTCCCCTTCAGCCTGGTGGTCTGTGCTTCCCAGAAGGAAAATAAAAGCAAATCCCACCAGGAGCCCTCGCTGCCTGCGGCTCTGCCCGACAGGAGCCCGCTGCGCCCTGCTCACAAGAGACACGCGCTCGTTAGCTAGAGGAAAGCAGCCAGCTGATTTCCTAAGCAGCCAGAACTGGGTGGCACATACACGTCTAGCCTAAGCACGTCTGTCGGCAGCAACGTTGCTAGACTTGATCCTACCTGGGGGCAGAAGCGATGGACTCGGGGGTGTTTCAGCCTCTGGTTTGTGGGACCGTACAGCCAGCTGGTCCCCAAGCCCGCCTTCACCCCCAAAACAGAAGGAAAGATGCAAATGCAATTCCAATTAAGAAGCAAGGGAAGCTGCGTGGCAACAAACCAGTCAAAGTTTTGAGGTCCCCGCAGAGAACTGAATTTAAAGGCTACAAAGCGCCAGGAAAAGCGATGTGCAGGTTGCCCTCGTCCATCTACAGTGCGGTCTGGGTTCTCGGGCTGAGCAGGTGAAACAAGGTGCATGGCCAGGCTCTGGCAGAGGCACCGCTCACGCCTTTGCCCTCTTCATCATCCCACCCGCGCGCACAGCAGGTCAGGAACCACCAACTCCCCCCGTCAGCGCCACATCCCGCTCAGGGGACGCTACGATGCCCAAATGCCACGCGTCCTGTGCCATACCAACGAGGCCACCGTTGCACAGCATCTCCCTTCCGCAGCCCAGCCTGTCCTGCCGGCTCAGCCCTCCGTCACAGCGCTTCCAGCACCGTCAGCATCTTTCCGGCTGAGACACCAAACCCAAGCTGCTCCCAGCCACCACAGCCGAGGGCCCGGCGTTACTTTATCACCCTCACCCGCAAGGTAGGACTTAAACCGTCCCCTTTTCGTGTTCTCCTGGCTAGTCCAGGCACCAGCAACTTGGAGAGGAGATATCAGAGCAAGCTCCCTGATCAGCAAGGCACAGACTGCGATGAAGGAGAGAGAATAAGGCAAGCTGAGAAGGTTTTCCCAACTCTTGCTCCATCCAGCAGCTGTGCACACTCCTACTTTGGTTGCTTGTCCTTCCATCGATGGCCACGAGCCCATCCCACAGCTCTAACTCTGGACGTAACTCAACCACCTTCACCTCTCTTCACCAGGCAGCTATGGGCAGGATAACTCATCTCCACCAGCCCGGGCTTGGGTTGACTCATTTGTCTTTCCTGAATTAAATATCCCTCCTGTAACCCCCAGAGCTGCAATGATTTTTACTCCCCGTCTTTAAGTACAGGGCAACATCACTCTCCACTGTCCAAACTGGCTTCACCCAAGGGCCAGCTGCTCCTTGCATTAAATAAAGTATATGGTTTATATTTGACATGGGTAAAAAGAGAAAGACTCAGAGAACTGACCCTAATCCAGCACTTCAGAGCCACACAATGAATCTGCAGCTCACAGAAAGGTTGAGCCTCACATGTCTTAACCCTCAGTTAGGAAAAGACGACTCTTGCATTCTCATGTGAAGAAGAAGCAGCAAAATAACCTCCATGGCATCTCCTCCCCTGGCAGGATGCTGGAGCACTCGTAAGCTCCCGAGATCTGCTGTTCGGCTCTCCCATCACACTGGCACAGGAGCCAGGACCACTTCTCTCACCCTCGGAGCTCAACAGCTTCTCCCCAGGTCCCCGCTCCTCGAGGCAGCTTATCACCTCCACACGTATTTTTACCACCTGAGGACTTTCCTCACGCTACACATCGGCTGTGGACGCTGCGGCCAGAGGCTGTCAGGAAGCCAGAAACATAAAGTGTCTTCAAAAAGTCACTAGATGAATTCTTGGAGGATTGTGATTCTCAAACCGAACCGCGCAGGCACAGTCTCCGGCTCACGAGATGCTCCAGCACAGGGAGGTCTAGAAGAAAGACTGCTCAGTAACCCCTCGTTTGCCACCACCTTGTCCCCAACCCCTTCCCTAGTCCCTCTCAGAAAGAAGATCCAGTGCTCAAGTGACACAAGACAGGTAATTTTATGGAAAAAAAACCAACCTTGTACGTTTTGGGGGTTTTTTTAAATATTTTGCCAAGAAAAGACAAGGCAGCTGTCAGACCAGACAGCAGGTGACATCATACGCTCTGAGACAACACCCCCCTTACCTGCTCGCTCCCATACAAAGCCACGCACCGTCTCCTCTGCCCCGGGACCTGACCTCAGAACTTGCTGCTTCTTCTTCCCCCCGGCGCAAGGACAGAGCCTTCGGAGAGACGCAGACACACCTTCGCTATAAATATTAATCACGTCGTCACCAGTGTTACAGTCCGGGACTATCGTAGCCTAACCTTGACTCCGTTTCAGCATTGCCACATGGTTCATCAGCCGATTCGAACATTTCTTTGAGCTGCGCCGCGCCGAGCGCAAGGAAAACTCCATCACCAAAACACCGGACAGCCGGGCGGCGGCTTTTAACTGTGCATGGCACCGGGTGGATGGTCTGTCATCCTCGGCGTTCACCCAGAGCTCTTCAAGGGTAAGGGAACGTGAAGCGAGAACAGCTCCTCTCCTGGCTCGCTCCCAGCTGAGATCGCCCGGCTTCACACCAGCGAAAGGGTTGGGATATTTCGGCGGGGACAGGAACCTAGCACGGACGAAACCAGCCGACCACGGCAGGGACGAGCAGGAGATGGCTCCAGCCTCCTCCCATCACCTCTGGGGAGGGCAGCACGAGGCCAGAACAAGCACATGGCAGCAGCTGGCACTGCAGGAGCTGAAATCCCTGCTCAGCTTTGCCTCTCATCCAGCCACGCATTCTCTCTTTCTCGGGTTTTTCCTCCCCGCTTTAAAATAAAAACGGATCCACAGGGCTGCAGCCCCGTCAGGACAAGCGCCGGCCACACACAGCAAATTGAAATAGCCGGCAGGGGAGATCGTTAAACATCAGACCAGGGCTGCAATCCAGCTGCTCGGGCAGCAAGCAACCCAACGCAACGCAACCCACCCCAACGCACCCCAACACAATCCACCCCAACACAACGCAACCCACTCCAACCCAACCCACCCCAACGCAATTCAACGCAACCCTCCCCAACCCACCCCAACACAACCCTCCCCAACGCAACCCTCCCCAACGCAACCCTCCCCAACGCAACCCTCCCCAACGCAACTTCCCATTAACGCTACAGGCTCCTGCCAACACGGAGGCAGCCCCCGACCACTCTGAAAGTGCCAGAGGTGACCTGTCGAGGTGGTGTCCCTGCTTGGGGCACCCACATTTCAGGATGTGGGGGCAGAGAGCGAAGTCTACGCCACCTCTGCCCACTCTCTGGGAGGTGCCAGGTCACTGCTGAAGCGAGAGGACGCAGCAGCTCCGCCGAGGATGACTGCTAAAACTGATCTGCTGGGAGCCCTCGCCAGGTCCCGGCAACGGCAGCGGACACCGCGGCGGTTGCGTGCCCGCTCTGGAAGGAGGCGGTGGCCCCGCACCGCTAAATCCTGCCTGGTGAGCAGATCCTCTTGCTCAGAGGGGGTCAGTACAGAGAAAAACCTCTCGGACAGATGAACGATCTGCAGCCAGGGTTTTAGTTTAGGTTGCCATTATCCTGGTGAAAGCAGTTAAAAAAACCAAACTAGTGTGCTCAGCATTTGTTTTGTTTTTGCAAAGACAGGGAGAGAAGTTACTTGTCTGGGGTGAGAGAAAAAGAGGTCTGGGGTGCGGGACCACGTCCTAGTCCCGGCAAACGGGTCCAGCTTCTCCTAATTTATCACTTTTAGTTTTGTAGATCCTCCCTCACAGAACCAGTAATTGCTCTGCTGGAGGTAAACTGAGGCACGGAGTTACTGGCCCAAAAGAAATCAGTGCTGGGTCAGACTGGGGTGCACTCAGCCAGTGCTCCTCCTGCAAGGCAGGGTGATGGCCACGCAGCCAGGAGGGACGAGGGGACCCTCTGAGGACAGACCAAAGGGAAGCAGCAAAAGCAGCTCCCAGGGTCACCCCATTGCAAGCGTGAGTGGAGCAGCCCCGTGGCCATGTCCTCCCCACAGTCCGGGGTTCAGGTGACACCCCTATGCCAACTGTCCCCAAGCCACCGGGAGACCCAAGGCAGCGGCCACGCTCCTCAAAGCACATCTGGGCGCTGAGTAAAGATTGCAAAAGCCTCTCCCAGTCGAGTCAACTGGCTGGGAAGGGCGTAAGGAAGTTCTGACTAGGTTTTCCTTCAAAGCGATGATGTGAAGGAACAGGTTTGGGGACAACTGACAGTCCCCAGCAGGTCACCAGGAACCTGTCCGTCGCCGTACCCACCCCAGGGCCAGGCCAGAAGAAGACCGGAGATCTCAAAAGAGCAAAACGATTCATTACCTCGGCAGGCACAAGTTCCAAATAGATGTTTTAACACCCAAACTGTAACAACCTGCATTTCTAGACCCACCAAAAGCTCTATGTCGCTCATCCCTACCGAAATCCAGCCGTTTCCGGAGGGGAACGAGAGCGGAGCCCAGTGGGAGGAGCAAGACAATGGCCTCCACCGAGGCCTCAACCCTGAGCTGGGTTTCTGGGTGCTCTTGAAATAGAAACTGGAGCAAGACACGCCAGGAGAGCCGGGCAAGCCATCCTGCAGAGGATGCAGCGACCTCTTTAATGCCCACGCAAAGCAGAAGGGACTTCGGTCCGCCTGGGCTCCCGATATAGAAGCGAAGGAAACTGTTCGCGGCACGCCGGATCCGAGCAAAGGAAAAACCAGGGGAGGTTTGATGTAAAGGTGTTTCGTGGAGCGGGCCTGGAGTTTTACTCCCAGGACAAACAAGAAAGATTACTGAGGCACCAGGAAAGCCTGAGTCCTGGGGACGGACGGGGTTTGAGCAGGTTTTGGACAGTAATTCTTTTAACAAAGTAGATTTTGTACACTGGAGGCTAAAGCGCTGAAGTCAGCAACAGAGGGAAATGGTGCAAAAAGAGACCGGAGCAAAATTTGGGAGACAGGAGGGAAGAGAAGCACCTGAAGGTGAAGCTACCAGCTCCAGAGAAGAGGAGTTGGGATGGATCGGGATGCAGATACCTGACTTCCATCCCGTCAGACAAGGATAAACCTCGGGGGGCTGCTCTTGCCTGCAGAAGCCCCCGCCGGAGGCTGTATCGGGGCCCTCACCCACACCGGGTGCAAGCACTTTCGGAGCCTGCGTGCCCTGCCCTTGCTGCTGAGGGGCCGCGTTTGCCTGGATTTTACAGAAATCAGGGAAGGGGGCTCAGCACCTGAGGGGTCCGCACGCAGCCTTACTCCTGTCTTGGTGACCGTGAAGGACAGGGAGGGCTCCAACAGCCTTGGACAGTAAAAGAGCAGAGAAAACCCACAACTCACAGCTCAGAAATGAACTTTTTGGGTTAATGCAGCTGATAACTCCCTGCCTGCAGACCCTGGAGTGCCTGCAGGTGACAGGAGAAGTGGTCCCCGACCAGCAGCAGAGCAAGGATAGCTCGTGAATTGGACTTGGATAACGGCAGCTGAGACGTCTCCCTGCCATCCCATGCTGCTCAGCCAGGGAAGGACACAGGCAGCTGGATGAAGGTGGCCACCCGGTTCACCTCCTCCTTCTGCTGCCCCACACGCCAGCCCTGTCTGCATCCCCGAGTCCCACCCTGACCCCCTTCCCAGCCTGGGCACTGGGATTATACCCACTGCCATAGGGAAGAAGAGCATCAGCCCAGTCCTGCCCCCTAAAATGTCCCCCAACCTCAGCGATCACAAGCCAAACCTTCCATCCTTGAAACCCCAAAAACAGGGGGGGAAAAATGTTAGTCACACCAGTCCAGACCCACTTTGAGCTGCTTTGCTGAGGGGCCACAGGGATTTGCCACCTCCCTGCTCCCCTCTTTGGGGCTGGGGGTGTTGGGCTCCCCAAATATGCGGGACTCAGTCCCACCAGGTTGGGGGTCCCCTCAGCCAGAGGGACAGCAGCGATGAAGAACCCCTCGCAGGCTCGTTCAGGGGGTCACCCCTAGGAGGGGGCCACATACAGCCCCCCCCAGCTGCTCTCCGTAGTCTTCTGCGGGGACAACAGCACTTCCCAAAAGGGTGAGAGGACTCATCCTCTCCTACAGCCCTACGGATGTCGGGGTGCAGGTCAACCTGTCCTCAGAGTTCTGGGGGGGGTGTCACCACTCTCCCCAGCCAGCAGGGCTGTGGGGGGCACCTTGCCCCCCACAAGGTTCCGCAAGATTTGGGAGCTCACCCCTTTCTACAAGGCCTGAGGGGGCAGGGGGGGTGACCCCTAAACACTGGGTTTCTGGACAAACACCCCTTCCCTGTGGGATTCTGAGGTCACCCCTTCCCTGCAGGGTTCAGGAAAGTTTGGGGGTACCACAGCAGCCTCCGAGGCTTTGCAGGGCAGCCCTGTTTCAGGGGGGGCACCCCTGCTTCGGGGGACACCCCACTCCCACAGGATGGGGGCGGCACCCCTTTCCCTACGGGGGTCAACCAGGTGATTGGGGGGTACCCCTGTTGTCGGGTTTGAAGGGAGCACCCCTTCCCACAAAGGTCAGGGAGGGGATTGGGGGGGGTCAGGCCTCCCTGCAGGGCCTAGGGGGGCTGCCCTTCCCCACAGGGGACAGGGACAGGACTGGGGGGGTGGGGGTCACCCCTGTCTGCAGGGCCTGGGGGGGATAACCCCCACATCCCTCAGGCTGAACCCCAGACAGGACCCCCCCACGGGGAGATCCGTGGGGAGGGGGAACGGCCCCTCAGCCCCGGGGCCGGCCGAGCCCGGCCCG
>VFFE01008970.1:94878-116859 GCA_008921705.1 Burhinus oedicnemus
GCGCCGGGCTGGGGACACCGTCCCGGTGCGTCCCCGGGGTTGATCCCTCTCTCCTGAGCGCCGGGCTGGGGACACCGTCCCGGTGCGTCCCCGGGGTTGATCCCTCTGCTGAGAGCCGGGCTGGGGACAACGTCCCGGTGCGTCCCCGGAGTTGATCCCTCTCCTGAGCGCTGGGGCTGGGGACACCGTCCCAGTGCGTCCCCGGGGTTGATCCCTCTCCTGAGCGCCGGGCTGGGGACACCGTCCCGGTGCGTCCCCGGGGTTGATCCCTCTCCTGAGCGCCGGGCTGGGGACAACGTCCCGGTGCATCCCCGGGGTTGATCCCTCTCCTGAGCGCCGGGCTGGGGTCCAAGGCCAGGATGCGTCCCCGGGGTTGATCCCTCTCCTGAGCGCCGGGCTGGGGACACCGTCCCGGTGCGTCCCCGGGGTTGATCCCTCTCCTGAGCGCCGGGCTGGGGACAACGTCCCGGTGCGTCCCCGGGGTTGATCCCTCTCCTGAGCGCCGGGCTGGGGACACCGTCCCGGTGCGTCCCCGGGGTTGATCCCTCTCCTGAGCGCCGGGCTGGGGACACCGTCCCGGTGCGTCCCCGGGGTTGATCCCTCTCTGCTGAGCGCCGGGCTGGGGACAACGTCCCGGTGCGTCCCCGGAGTTGATCCCTCTCTGCTGAGCACCGGGCTGGGGACAACGTCCCGGTGCGTCCCCGGGGTTGATCCCTCTCCTGAGCGCCGGGCTGGGGACAACGTCCCGGTGCATCCCCGGGGTTGATCCCTCTCTGCTGAGCACCGGGCTGGGGACAACGTCCCGGTGCGTCCCCGGGGTTGATCCCTCTCCTGAGCGCCAGGCTGGGGACACCGTCCCGGTGCGTCCCCGGGGTTGATCCCTCTCCTGAGCGCCGGGCTGGGGACACCGTCCCGGTGCGTCCCCGGGGTTGATCCCTCTCTGCTGAGCGCCGGGCTGGGGACACCGTCCCGGTGCGTCCCCAGGGTTGATCCCTCTGCTGAGTGCCGGGCTGGGGACAACGTCCCGGTGCGTCCCCGGGGTTGATCCCTCTCCTGAGCGCCGGGCTGGGGTCCAAGGCCAGGATGCGTCCCAGCGAGAGCGAGGTGAGCGCCTACGCCTGGCTGGAGCCCCCCATCCTGGAGGCCATCGCAGCCACGGAGGACGGAGCGGAGAGTTTGGGAAACGTCCCCAGCGCGCTGCCAGCCACCGTCGAGTGAGGACAGGGACGCTGGGGCAGTAAGAAACGGGGTGCAGAGCCCCAGGACCCGCACGGCCCTGTCTCTAATCGCCTTCCGTCCCTCTCTCAGCATCACGGAGCTGAGCGCCGGCTGCTCCAGCACCACCCAGCTTCCCACCGCGACCTTCCTGAACACGGCGCCGGCCGAAGGGGAGGACGTGGAACGGGTCAGCACCGGCACCAAGTTCGCCCTTGGGCTCTGGCTGGAGTCCCTTGGGGAGCGGGGACGAGTCCAGCCCTAGGGCAGCGTCACCCCGCTCCTGCGGCCCCCCGAGAAGGGAATAAAGTTCCTGCTTCAGGGAGCAGAGTCCGTGTTGGAGTGGGACGGGGGTCTCGGGAGGCGGGGAGGGAGAGGGACGGACACTGCCTGCCACAGGCAGGGCGAGGAGGGGACACAGTTTAGGGGCTCAGCACCCATCAGCCCATCAAGACTGTGGCCCCCCCCAATAACTGCGCTGGCTTACGGTGGACTCCGCACGTTAAAGCTGCTCCGAGGGGTCGGGCAGCTCGGAACCGAGCAGGGCACGTGCCCCGGCCAAGCCGCCAGCGTGTCACTGCGCTGGGTTGACAAGAGACGGGGTGTCACCATGGCAGTACCTGGAGCGGAGCCGCTGCGCTTGCCGGGGCGGCAGGGTCCCACGCGGGGCACGTCTCGCTGCAGGGAAAGCAGAGCAGAGTTAGGGGAGGTGGGGGAGCCGAGCCGGACCCGCGCCTCAGCGTGATCCCAGTGGGAACAAACCCCCCGCAGCAGGAGATTTCGGGAATCCAGAAGCTGAGAAGCTCCAAGAAGCCGTTCGGGGGGGTTGGGAGCGCAGGTGAGCCAGGGCCAAGATCCCCGCGCTCCCTGGGGTGCCCCCAGCTCCTGCTCTTCACCCCGCGGCAGCGGTGGTTGGGCTCCTGCTCAACAGGACCAGCCCCACCTGCCCGGGCACCGCACGACTCGGCAGATCTTCGGGATTTAACACTTTTATTGCATTGAAATATTTACTGCGGTTACGATACAAGAAATAGGAAATTGTCCAAGCAGAATACTGTGCGCTGCTCCCCGTCCCGACCCGCCGGCACGGCCGCTGCTCTGAATTTCAGGGAAGGAGCAGTTAAAAAAAGGTGCTAAAAAAAAAATAAATTGCTACATGTGATCCCTCTCCGCGAGCCACCCCAGCCCGCGCCTGTCGCTGCAGGAACTGGGCGATGAGCCTGGCAGCGGGCAGCGAGCCGGTCTGGACACTGACAAAGCAGCAGGTACATGGCTGTAGAGGTTACAAACTAAAGTATACGTTTAAATACATAAATAATTTGTGCAATGGGTGATGCGCCGTCCCCAGAGACGACGCAACCTTCATTTAGTCCTCGCGTAGATACAGAAACGGGGAAGTCTTTGGAGTTTTCTATGTACAAAAGCTGTGACTGAAAATATAGATCATCTGTTTGTTCTCTGTACAGGTCTGCGCTGGAAATATTTAAAAGGAGAAAAACAAATCTGCATTTTTTTTTTTAAAAAATACATCGTAATTACAACCGAGACGGCGCTGTCACCAGCGGGACAGGCAAGGAGGCAGCAGCGTGGTCGGGGCACTCGCGCCGCCTCCTCCCGGGTCCCTCACTTCACCCCATCATCCTCCAACGCAGCCCCGCACGCCTCCTCTCCCCCCTCCGCCACCACCTTCCATTAGAAATGAGGAATCATTTCCCGGGGGAGTCGGGAGGCAGCCGGAGGCAGCCCCGGCCTCGCCTGTGAGGGCCCAGGGGGCTCTGGGGGGACGAGCGCAGGACCCCCTGCTCCGGGGAAGGGCGGGCGGCCGCATCATCCTCCCCAGCTCTTTGATATCCGTAGCAGAATCCTACAGAACATGAACGGTTTTAAAATACTTCGTTAAAGTCAGGGGGTTTGGTTACCCCTCGGAAACGGGCGCTCCCCAGCCCACGTCCCAACGCGCTCGGGAGCGCGTGCGAGCACGGATACAGCCGTGGGACGCGTCCTTCCTAACAGAGGAGGACTGGAAAACCCCCAGCGCAAGGCCTGGGGGCACTGGCTAGGTGGGGGAGGTGGCCTCCATCCAGAGAGGAGAGACACAACCGAACGGTTCTTGGTCGGGTCCTTCCAGCCAATCCTACGGGAAATCCGCCCTTGTCTCCCATCCCCGGTAGAGGGGATAACGGGCCAGCAGCGTGGGCTTAGTCCAGGGAAATGATGTCTGGCCTGCAGCCCGGGAGCGCCGCGGTGCTGCCGATTGTGCCGTTGTGTCCGTGGCTCTCTCGCAGGGCGCTGGTGGAGACGATGCTGCTGATGCGGCTGCCGGCCGGGCTGCCGGCGCTGTGAGATCCTGCCATCACGGGGGCCAGGGGATTCATGTTTAGGAAGTGGCTAGACGTGCCTCTGTACTGGAAGAAATGGCCGAGCGAATCCTGCTCATCCAGGGAGGTGATCACGGAAGGGCTGTAATGCTGCCAAACGAAGGAAAAACCCTGATGAGCTCACGGTGCCCGCAAAACCCCGGTCCCTGTCCCAGGCAGCCTTCGGGAGAGGGCAGGCGCCCACGGAGAGGTCGCACGGGGATGGCTCCCAGAGCTGCCCAGGTGAATGTACCAGTTTACCAAGACTGGCCCTGAACCATCAGCACCCGCCGCCTCCTGTCAGCACGACCCGGTGCGAGCGTGGGCTGCAGGGGTGCCAACGGCAGGGGAGACACGCGGCAGCAGCAAGAAACACAGCCCAGCACAGAGAAAGAAGACGGAGCCTACAGCGACCACCCTGAGAAGCCGCGTGGGGGTGGGTCCGTGCCCTACACTGAGCCCCCTCCGCACCACGTGGACAGGAGAAACCAGCTCTGGGCGACCGCCGCCAAATCCCTCCGCTTTCTGCCATCGCTCTCCTACGTCTGCGGGGATTCAGCCTCAGAGAAGCAAAATCCTTCCACCCCTGAGCCCTTGGCAATTCTGAATTTGCTTTAGCGAAGCAGAGTCGAGAAAGCAGATACTGTGAAAGACGAGAGGTGCCGGGCAGACGCTAAGCACCTCCCCGCGGTGTCGGGCGATGCCCGTGGAACCACAAAGCTGGCAGCCCCACCGCCGTCCTACAACAGTTCTCACCGAGGAGGAGGAAGGTTGGCTGAGTGAAGAGGGATGTGTTTGCCAGTCTGCAGATTTGGCAAGGAGAAAAGAAAAACAAAAACGAAACAAACAAACAAAAAAAAAAACCACCCAACCCTGAAACTTACCTGATTTTCACTTTGAAGGAAGGAAAACAAATCCAGACCTAGAAAAATAAAAAGGGGAAAAATAAATCTCTTGATGGTAAATAAACTTCTGGCAGGAAGGGGAGCCAAACCGTGCTAACGCAGAGGCAGAACAGATGGGTTCAGACTGCTTCCAAGTACTGGATACCCCGGTATCGTCAGCTCCAACTCCATCACACGCTCCAGCCCTCTCCCTACAACCCCTCTGTAACTCATCGCGTGGCCTCAGCACCGCAACAGCACAGGGAGGATTAAATTTCACTTCTCCGGAGCTGTCGCGGGGCCTGGCACCAAACTCAAGTTCCAGCAAAGCTCAGGAAACCGCGAAGGGCTGGGTCAGCACCGCCCCGACCAGGCTGGCGACACCGCGACACTCCGAACCGCTCTGCAGAAGGGTCCGGACCAAACTAACTCCATCAGACAGCAACTGTGCACGCACGACATCGGGCACGAGGGACGCATGACCTGCAGGCAGGACAGAGTATTTCCAGGTCTCTGCTGCTGGCCTGGCAGGCGGACTCAAGCCCGTCACCTCCTCCCGCTGGGCAGCAGCCCCCCTGCCTGTAAAACCGAGTTTTTAACGCAGGTGAGGCATAAATAACTGCTGTAAAGCGCGTGGGGATCCCCAGACCAGGGGGTTCCTGGAATGGTTTATTATTTACTACGCAGTCGTGGACCTGAGCCGCTCTCCCTCCTCCTGCTGGGTTAGGACACACAACCTGTACCACACTCTGCCAGCCGGGAATAACAACAGCCCACGAAAGGAAGTCGCAGCCTCATTCCTTGGTGGCCCTGGGACGCACTGACCAGCCAAAACCTGCGTCGTTCCTACCTGCCGTCTCCAACCAACAACCAGATTTCCAGCTACTCCGTCAGTCAAGCTCTCACCTGCAGGGCCCTAGGGAAGTCTCCCCGGAGTCGTGCTCCAGGAGGGAGGTACTCTAGTTTCCTTCTTCCCTCTCCTTGTTGGGCCAGTGAACTCTGTCACTCGGAACCACTCGCTCTGATCTGCGGTAGCTGCCAGGCCAAGAAAGACTCCGTGTGCGAGCGCCCCAAAGGCCCCCGTAGCTCAGCGGAAGAGAAGGCCAGGGCACCGGCTGCTGCAGCCAGCTTCTTAGTCTGGTAAACCGGTACAATTCCGCGCGTTTGGTAACTGCTGCCAGAGGTCTTTCTTGTTACCTTGAAGCTCCGAGGGCACCTGGTAGGAAGGATGGTAGTCAGGAATGGGGAGGTTGGAGAGATAGTCGCTGCCGAGAGCTGCCATGGGAGGACTCCGAAGCACGGAAGACGGCTGGTGATCAATACTTAATACCCTGAAAGAGAACACAGACCGAATGAACACGAACGGAAGCAGAACGGCATGCTGAGGGCAAAATTCCTCCGTAGTTTATCAGCAAAAAAACCCCAACCCTGATGCTACCGTACCTGACGCAAGAACAATTTCCCCCCTCCTCCCCTGTCCCACGGTCAAAGAGGTGCGTCCCCTCACCCTGGCCAGGTGTGGAAAGCGGCAGCAGTGCTTCCCAGGGACAGAGCAGACGCGGATCTGGTTACTGCGACGGCATCAGCGTTCAGGAAAGGAAGCAAGCAGAGAGCAGGAAGCAAAAGAAGCCAAAGCCCAGCAAAGCCGGGGGGGTGGGGTTCCTGTGCTGCCTTACCCCTTGGGCCCGGCCGCTGTTGGAAGAGCCACGCTGGAGACCGGGCACTGCTTCTTGGCAGGCGGCTCCTCCTCATCCGACGAGCTGTCCAGAGTGAGATCAATAACCTCCACTTTTTTTTTGCCCTCCGAAGAGTTCTTGCCCTCGGAGCTCACAGTGTAAAGGGAACTGGCTGCGGGTGGAAAACCAGCCGTCAGCTTCAGCTTCCGAAATAGAGACACGCAAAACAGCCCTGCCTCTGTGAGCACTACAACCCCGCCAGATACTCAGCACTTCCAACAGCTCGTACCAAATCCACACCCCGTCCCAGAACAGAAGCATCATCCCCACACTAAGGGTCAGGTCTCCATAGCCCACCTGGAATTAACGCTGCAGTTTCAAGAGGAACCTGTATTTTTCTTGCTTTTTCTAGCACTTACTCCACAGTGGTGTGCTAAGTGCCTGTCATGCTCCTGGTATTTCAGTGTGATCCCAAATACCGGCTCCCAGATGGGATCCGAAACGCTCCGAATGTTGCTTTGTAAATGTAAAAATTGTAAGTGTAAAGGTTGCTTTGGCAAAAAAAAGATGTCCAAAAAAAGCTGGTGACCATAGCTCCCATACCCTCGATCCCACTGAACGCAGACGTCTGGCACACCTCCTGGTTCTCCTTCTTCGGCTTCATGGGGCACCAGGAGCCGTCCTCCATGAACTGTATCTCATCACAGTCCGTGCAGGAGTTCAGGATTTCCATGAACAACCTGCCGGGCGAGAGCACGAGCTGGAGAGAGCAAACACTACATGGACTCGCGCATAAATACATGCAGACGGACGGCAGAAATGACAGGGGACCGATGGCGCGCCGGAGACGGGTTAAAGGGGTACGAAGAATCACTGCTCTAAAATCTGTGCCGGTATCACCTGCAGGTTTAGTTTTAGGATGGGCTGTTCCATGGACACAGGAGGGCTCTGTTCAAACCCCGGTAAGCAGGTTCCCTCACTACTGCCTCTGCAGAGGCTGCCAGCAAGGAAGCCAAGATTTTGACAAAGGCTTCTTGTTCTTTGGGAGAAATCTCTCCAGATTGGCATCAAAGCAGTTTAGGGAACAAAAATCAGATTTTTAAGTTATTCGAGGCTGTAACTTGTCTATATATGCTAGCATTAGAGGATAAGCCTTGAAAGAAAAATATTATCCAGGCTAAAGACTGTGTAAGAAGCCTGCTCAGCTCACCCGTCGATTATCAGGTTGTCGTATGGGGCTTTCTTATCACACACAGGACAAGTCCAGGTGGGTTTCTTCTCGTTCATTTGAAGGTAGAGCGCTGCATCGAAGCACTGGAGGTGGGTGCACGTGATGGCTCGGCAGGGCACAATCAGCCTCATCTTACCCAGCTGGGGGACAAGAAAGAAGAAATGAAGTTGGTTTTGTACAAGCCGCCTCCCACAGCCCCACGTAAAGCCAGCGGTGTTATTCCCTGTTTATTCCCTTTTCTCCCCTGCCCAGCACTCCGGCACATTTAACAAGCGCTTAAACTAAATGTTAATGAAGAATTAACATGCAAGAGAAAACAAGCTTTCCTGAGGGTATTTTTGCCTTTTCGTTTTGTTTTTTTAGCTCACTTCCACCTCAAACACAAGCTAATAGTGAAGGTGAAAGACAAGGATCGGGTCAACAGAAGACATTTTTTGGCTGGGCAGTTTAGGCCAGCAATCTTGGTAATTTTTTTTATGTATGAAAGAAAGCGGTTCTGCTTTTATTTAGGAGTCAAAGCTGACTTTTCAACAAAAGCAAGGCTGCAGCAGCATTAGCTCTCCTCTCGCTCCAAAGCGTTCCTACACAACGGTAAGGTAAAGCGGGAAGCTGTTTGCAAAGGCCTGTCCAAGAAAAACGAACAAAAATGTAGAAACCTACTGGACACATCAGGGAAACTCGTAAGCTCGTTGTAGCTATCTCACTGTCAGGATCAGCTGTTAGTTTTTCTTTGACTGAAAGAAGAGGAGGGGAAAAAAGGTCTCCTGTCAACATCCTCCTTCTTTTACATGCATAAATACGTACAGACATGATTTACAATTTGCACCACGACACTTATTATCCAAATTACAGGCAGGTAATGCTTACGGCAGCAGACATTGTGAGGTTAACAGCTCCGGCAAGAGCCTCCTTGGCTAGGCGCAGCACAAAGATTAAAGGTTAACCTGCCTTAAAGGTTTTCTGACCTGCCTGTAAAGTGACAGCGCAGGGAAACATTCGGTTGTAGGAAACAGCACACGATTTGAGCGCAAGCAGCAATGGCTGCGCTCCCGCTGCTGCTCACAGGACAAACGTTTTGAAAGTATCACAATGGAGACGGGCAGCGATCCGAGGAACGGTTTGGTTTAGAGCTCTGTTGAATGGCATCGCTTGAAAAATAATCCGTAAGCTTTACAATTCTTACCTTCCCACCAAGTTCTCATCAACGCGACCCAGCAAAAGCGTGGGGGCTTGCGAGAAGGGACGCACACAAAGACCTGCACCGCCCTCGCTTGCTAATTCCGACCTGCTCTGTCTTCCCAGCCTCAGCACAGGATCAGATCAAGCACAGACCTTCACAAGGGGCACTTACTCAGGGCTCGGGAATGGTCTGGATTTCGGATGCCCTTGGCTCTTAGCTTCTGTAGCAGCGTTACGGACGTCAGCTGCTTCACCAGGTACACCGACAGAGAGTAGTTCTGTTGGAAAGAAGTTGACACTGCTCAGACCTAGAAAAACCCAGCGGAAAGGAGAGAGCTCTCCTGCATCTGCACAGCTTGATGCCACTGCAAAAACGGCCTTAATTCTGCAGCAAATGGGAACGGGCTTCCAGCTCACTCACCCTGCCAAACTCCGAGGACCAGTTCACTACAATCATGTTCGGGGCAGTTGCCGAAAGTCGTGCCAAGGGAGTGATATTGACTGGGCGGCTGGGTCGCTTCGGCTCCGCGCCGTTTTTTGTGGGTGGGAGATAACCCTGCAAAGAGACGGACCACCTGATGTAAAGGAAGTTCCCTCCGAGGTGTAAAGCCACACACAAGAACTTACAAGCCCAATTTCTTCATGGCACACTGTACCTCCAGATACTTCACACCTTAGAGCCCGCATGAGAATTTCTCTAAAATCTCAAAGCAGGACGTTATTATTCCTCAGCGTCAAGAAATTAAGAATAAAGGTTCCCTCTGATATCCTAACGCTGACGAGCACATGGGGCCTTTCCTTCGTTGCAAGCTGAACCTCTCCACAAACACAGAACTGTCAGTCCGGGATGTGTTGTGCACAAATGGCGCTGAATTAAAAACCAAAACCTACCCAGTTCAACGAGGCTGGGAAGCTAAAAAATTACATCCTGTGACAAATCTCACATCGATCTCATTTTTGCTTCCTTATATCCACATTCCAACTTCATTAGAAACCCATCCCATTATTCAGCCCAAGAGTGCCTTTTCTGTAATTCAGAGAGATTCACACCACCCTTTTTCCATCGCCCTCAGACTGGGCAGCTCCAGACTGATTCAGCAGCCACCCATCCGTTTAAGCAGAAGTAAAACAAACAACAAAAAAAAAAGCGTTCCTGTTGAGCTGTGGTGGTACAAACAGCTTCTCAGCTGCAGATGACTCATCCAAACGAACGCAAAAAACCTCATCTGAGAGCAGAAGCTGGGGGGGACCCTTTCGCCATCGCGCATCTCACATGCACTTCCCTCTTTCCGCCCCACGAGGCCGGAAACGACCCCTCGCTATTATTTTTTTTTTTATTATTATTTTTTTTTAAGCAGGTTACGAATTGTCTCAGCCAAAACCGGACAGAACGTTTGAGGCAAAAAATGCAAATCTCTAAAAACATTAAGGGAGCGGCTCGGGCAGAGCGTTAGAGGCTGTTCTGCAGGTTTGACTGCAGCTATAATGGAGCGAAGCCAGCACGGGACAGCTGGCAGGGAACTGGCCCAAGACCGTCGAACCTCTGATACCTCTCCTAGGTGTGACGCTGAATCGCATCCCTTTTTGGGCGGTGAACTGTGGCAAGCACTATTTCTCATTATATTTTTTACACATTACCCACCACAAAGGGCCCCAGCCTTGACCGGAGCATGCAGGTCTTCCTGCAGTGCGATAAAACTAAAGGCAGCGCTGTTACTCCATTAAGCTCAGATTTTACTCTGCATTTTTATTATCAAGTTTCTTGTCAAAAAACGAGATGGAATCTGCTGCTTTAAAAAAAAAAAAAAAATTCAGGCCCAAAGTTTGCATATTCTTCTACTTCAAGAGCACACTCCTTGAATCAAAGAGCAGCTTTCGTTGCCAATCCACAGCCCGGTAACGTGAAATCAGTTCTGCACTCTAACCGCACCACTTCTTCAAGTCAGTCTTTTATCTCCGGAAAATACATTCCCACTGCACTCACTGGGAGCTGCAGCTGTGCAGAAGGGCAGACTTTAGTCTACAACACATTAGGAAGAAATAAGATTTACTCACAGGCAGGGGACAGAGTTTTCCATTGACCTTGACAAATAAATTAGGAGGGAAGTAATCTTCTTGGGGACAGCTGGTTTCACACAAGCAAAACCTAAGAAGCAGGAGGGAGAGAAACTGGCAAGTGAGTGGTGACACTCGTGAAAAATAGCAGCCAAACTTCCCTTGAAAAAGGGAAAAAACATTTTCCAAGCAGGACAGATCAATGGCTGGAAAACACATACGCAGATGAACAGCCCTACACGCGTTTCAAACCCTACACGCGGCAAAAGCCGTATGAGAAACAAGACAGAGAAATGCCAGCGACTTGAAACAACGGCTAACGTGCACGCAGCGAAGTGTGCGGGGGCAGGGCTCATTTTATTCAGCCCAGATGACAATTTAGGCTATGCAGAATCACGGTTTCAAAGGCAAAGCGTGTTTCTCTGGCCTAACGTCGTTCCCAAAAATGACACAAACCGAGCTGCGGGTTCGAGCGGCACAGACAGCTAAGCCGGGTGCCGTGCAGGACGACGGAAGGTCGCCATCCACTCTGGCCGCCCCGGCATAATCCCACACCAGCAGCGCCGTACCAGACGGTTTAACCCAGGTTTGGGCGGCTTCACGTGCAACTTCACCTACAGATTCTGCAGCACAAGATGGAAGGAACTGCATCCATTCAAGTTCCCCAACAAAAGCACCTGAGGAACTAAAGAGTTGTATTTGACCCAAAGTGAATCTTGCAGTAGGACAGACTGGTTCCTGCTTGGACTCCCTCAAAGCTCAGCTGCCACCACTCCATAGCCTCCCGTTGCCTCCCTCCTCATAGAACCGCGGAGGTTGGAAAAGACCTTTAAGATCATCGAGTCCAACCGTCAGCACCAGCAACCCAGAACGGGCTCTGGTTCAGGTCCTCGTCCCATTTAATCAGACGGCCGCGCGCTCTATTTCCTCTCAAAGGAGGGTGCTCCGCCGGAGACGACTCCCCACGCCGACACCACAGTCCTGCGGCGCAGCCGTGAGTCAGACTGTGACCTTGGCTGGCTTTTTCTTCGCTGCGAGATCAAGCCCTGGCATGTCACGCCGATGCAGAGCCACACCACCAATGTTCTCGAAAAATAAATCCCATCTTATTGTTTTTTAACCTCTCTCTGCTTGCCAAATAAAACAAAGAATAAAATTGAGAGTTAATCTTTTTCTTGCTTGGGAACATGAGAATACCGCGTGTGCTGAAGCACACCAGCAGGAGAGAAGAAATGATCCCACCACCGTTTTTAACCCCTGCACTGAAGTTTGCTGAATAAGGAGTCACTTCTTCAGGTGAGGGGATGCACTCTGGACACCCCAGGAGACTCCCAAAAGTCTCCCGGTGGACTATTTGGTAAACTCCGTTCCATCTCCAACCCCCAAGACATAGTAGGAGGCACCATACACTGAAACTGGCCCTTCCAAAACACACACGGTGTTTTTCTGCGTTTACAGAAGAGGCGTTTCCAAGCATCCACCTCCTGATGGATTTCAGGGAACAGGATGCCCGCATGCTTCGCTCCACCAGCTCTGTGCACAAGAGCGGAACAGATGGACACAGCAGGAAAACTGCGACTGTGAAGCCCCAGATCAGAGAGACATTGTCACAGAATCATAATTAATGAAGAACGCCCTCCTGAAAACCAACAGGCTCTCTTGAATCGAAGTCTCTGATTTAATTTCAAATAACCACTTTTCTTCAGACTTCCAGATACCGCAACTAAAGCCCTAAACTCCTCATCGCTTTCTTCTGAGTACAGTAGTCATTCTCTGTCTCTTTGCCAAGTTCAAACCCCTGATAATAAAATTTAACATTTTTTAACCCTGCCGAGGGTTGAATGTTGGGCAAGAGCCTCCTCAGTTCCTGTTCAGCGCCACAAGCCAGTGTGGGCAGGCGCTTAAATAACCACCCCAGCACCGACTGCAAGAACCAGAGGGCAACCCGCGAAGCACTTACAAGTATTCTTCTGCTCACGCTCTCCAACATGTCTTGCACTTTCATGAGTAATAGCTGGGTGAATACTAAAAAAAATGTTCAAATTTTAAGGCAATGTAGTTTCTGCGCCTCATTCCACCTTTTGCAATGAATCTGCAAGCAGGCAAATAATTAAAATGGGGAAGAGAAAGCAGCGCGTTCTATTTAAGTGTGCAAAACTCTGAAAAAGATTGAATTTTATTAAAATTGAGAAAAGTTGTGCGCAGGGCTGTGCCGCCTGTGCCAGCAGAGTGCCACCCAGAGACAACTCGCTCAGCCTCGCCGAGTTCGGAAAGACCCTCGTGGTTTGGTGGTGCACGACACGGCTATCAGAAGCTCGCTCCCACGGAGAAACCCTCACTCCCACGGGGAAACCAGAGTTCAGAACGCAGCACCAAACATTTAACATTTCCTCTGAGCACGTCGACACGCAATTTCACACCAAATCAAGTGGTAAAAGCGGTATTTAGTAAGATCGAGGACAAATTAATACCGATACACTAGCTCAGGGAACAGGACTTAATGCCTTCATCAAAAAGACATTACCTTACCTTAATTGCACCTGCACAGTGTAATCACATTTGGCACCTGGTAAGATATCTCTGCAACAGAAAAGAAAGTCTTAAGACTGTCAGCAGCACTTAACAGAGAATTACAACCACAACAGCGTAACTTTTTATTAGGTTATATTGATATCGATACACATTAGTTCTATTATGAATAAAACCAGTGCAGCTGAACTGTAAAAACAGGTAACACCTGCCCAAACTAGCAGGCGAAATTCCCAAACGAGGACGTAAAGCAGAAGCCCATCGAACAGAAGAGCGTGGTGGGAAAAGGAGAAAAGCAACCGCAAAGATTTTTGCTACTGCCAAGTTTTAAGAATATAATGCCAACTACAGACTCGCCAATGCAAACAAACGCTTGTGTTTATAGGCACAGGTGGAGGGTAGTCCTAAATTTTGGGATGAATAAGGATGCTTTTATCCCAAATGCTGTATTTTTTTTCTTCCATACAACAATTCCACTCTGCAGGCTTTGAGACAAGCCCTCAATGGCTGTAAGCAGCACAGCCACGCTGACAGCAAGGACCTGCCCTTTTTACACCCAACTTGGCATTTTATTCTCCTGTACTGCACCGGAGCACGGGAAGGTGGAAGCCCCGCGCACCGCACGGCATGCAGAGACGCCGTCGCGCTTACCGGGAGGTGAGGATCTGCTGAACTTGCTGGGGAGTTAGAGCAAAGGTGAAGTGAGCTTCTTCAAACCGCTGACTGTTCGTTGAGGCTGAAGAAGAGAATTTAAGACAAATTAAACCATCATTAAGCCATTTTCAGACCTGCAGGCACCAAGGCTTGTAATAAACACAGGACAGCATCCACTAGAAGCAGAAGGCAATCCCTCGTCAACATTAACCGCAGTTCCGTGCAGGGGCCCTCCAAGGCCTTGACCACGTAACCAAGCGTCAGGTCTGTCTTTCAAGGTAGACGTTCAGCTTCCATCATTTTATTTACACGGGAAACTGAGGCCTGGGAAGTAAGGTGGCTTGCACCGACCAGAAATGGTGAGGAAATCGGGAAACCCAGCCGTTGGCTCTCCTGAGTCCACGAATTGCCACACGGCGCTGCCCAGGGATCAGCGGACAGGTTGGGAAGAATGACATCAAATGTGCAGCTAAGGGAATGCCAGAGGTCACCCACTGCCCCAGAAATTATAATAATTACTGTGGTTATGGAGTAAGTACAGTTGCCAAACAATAACGAGGCGTTGCCATTTTCTCCTTGGGCACATGGACAGAGTCACAGTGAATTTAGGAGAAAACCAGCCATGCCCTTGATTAAAAATAAACACAGGCGGAGAAACCCACATAATGGGAGAATCACGAACTTTACGCGAGGGTTAGTGATGAGCACGGTAAAAACGTTTGGTGCAAGATACGTGTAAAAATAAACCAGGATTTCCCCCTCTCTTACCCTGACCTCAACCAAGTCACTGCCTCTTTCACGCCTGAGCTTCTCCCTCAGTAGAACTGGCAGGTGTCTGCCTCCCTCGCAACAACCACGAGCTATTTTCTTAATATTTGCAGAGTATCGGCATCCTAGAATGAAGACCACTGATGCTGTAAGCCAATGTCATTTGCAAAGAGCCGATTTGGCCTCTTCTGCACCCATTTTTACCCCCGTCAGGAGAGGTCCTGAGCAACGGCAGCTCCTGCCGGTGCTCTCTGGGATGTGGAGCATCCCTGGGCCAAGAGAAAACGAAGCCGATGACATTATGGCAGGTGCACGTGCTAGTGTAAATCTCACATTTTGATCCTTTATGTTTTCAGGGTAACACTTGAGCTGAGCGGGTCATCGCCTGACCATCTGAGGTGACTACGGATGAGCAGAGGAGGTCAGCTCCGTCCTCGGTGCCACCTGCCCTCAGAGAGGGACACCCTTGCGCTGGCCTCCCCAAAAAGCAGATTCAAGCGCAGATTCCTCAGTGGGGCGAGGGGTTTTGCTTCTCCAGCCTCCTGCAGCTCAGGAATGCGAGGAATGCGAGGCCCTGAGTTTCCTGGCAGATGACCTGCCAGATCTTCCCCAGACCAGCAGCAGCCACAGGCTGGCAGACGGGACCGGAGAAATACAGAGGAATTTTGACCATCTGAGGACTTTCTGCTTGAGCCTTTTGCTCCTCGATGACAAAATCCTGCTCCAAACAGAGCTGGGGTAAAGCCGCTGGGTATCAAAGCGGTGCTAACCAATATCCGCAGTTTTCTCAGCCACCTCCATTTACAATCAATAAACAACTTCCATCTCATAACCAACGTGTAACCCCTGTTATTGCTCAGCTGGCAGCCTTCGTCCAACGCAGAGAGGAACACCGACGTCTCCGAGATTCACGGTATCACAGCCAGAAGTCTGGTATAGGATGGGGAGTGGGAAAGCCAAAGCCTGCACCTTCCTCACCTGCAGCAAGCAGAGCATGGACGGACCAGGAGGCTTCGTCATTAACCTCCCTGTCACTGTCTTCACCCATCACCACCCTCTCCATCCCTGTTTTCAGTTGTCCTTCCCACATACTGCTCGCTTCTGGCGTTTTTCCCGACACCATGACCTTCATATCTGGATACTTATACCAAGCTGCCCCCAGTAACTAAAATAAAAGAATGGGAAGGGGATGTTTACACGGCGAAAGGGAGAAGAAAGACACAAACCACCAGAAGCCAAAAATAAAAGTCTATGATTCCCTAGGAATGACATAAAGACCTCTTTCAAGTTCAAGCACCAACACATAAGTAAGGGAGTTTTTATCAGGGGGGAGGAAAAAACCCAAAACATTTCTTTTGCAAGGCGAGTATCCCATTTCAGGGAAGAGGCTTAACCACAGGTTGTCTGAGAGACTGAACAAAGCCAAACCTAAGAAAAGGCAATTTTGAGCAGAACAGTAACGAAACCAAGCCCCCAAAAAAGCACATGGGTTTTGGCTGGAGTACAGACATACTTATCTCCACTTCAGCAAACATTACTATGTTTATATGAAAGAAAAGCAACCCCGAATCCAAGTGAAAACCATTTAAAAGACATAAGATGGGTGGATCTAGTCTGAAGAGGCCAGAAGGGCTCAACCTAAAGTAAAAATACAACTTAAAACTTATTCTAAAAACCAGAATAAACGTCCCTTCTTCACGGGCTCAGATCAGCCCAAGGGCAGCAGCGCTTCCAAAACCACCAGCAATTACCAGGCTAACTCTGTACCGTACGTCTCCCCACCCGCATTTGAAAGACTACAGCAAACACATAACTTCTCGGGAATTCGGTAACCCCAGCATTTTCTTCTCCCTGTTTTACAAATGGGGAAGCATCGGAGCGCTCGGCCTCCACGTCGAGAAACAAGTGGCTTTGCCCTTTTGCCATACCCCATTTCTGCTCTTATTTAAGATCCCTGTTTGCTTCCTGCCCAACGTCAAGTTTTCTCATGGACACAGAGCCGGCCTCTTCTCACGTTTGCAACCTTCAAGCTGTATCACGACGCATAAACCAGTTCATTAATTTTACATATTGCAAGATTTCAGGACTACTTTTTTTTTTTTTAAATAATTAAGGTAGAATTAAGACTCAAAGGCGGCAGAGGATTTTGCTGGAAGTTATAACACCAATTGTTTGCAAAAATAACAAACCACTTTTCATAATTAACTCTCCTGGCATTCACCGATTTGTTCGGAAAGGGAGCCTGTGCCAATTTATCCACGTCTTTATTCTCTTGCGATTAGGACCCAAATGCTGATGAGCCACAGACCAGAGAAAACTTCACAATTCAGAATGCAAAGAAAACCCCAGGCTCTGTCAGGTGAAAACAGTAAATAATCCAAAACTTATATACACTTATAAAATACACACTTAACAGCAAAGGTGTCAGCTGGGATAGAAATACCCTTTTTCATGCAAATAAATGCGGAACAAGACTGACAAGCAACGAAAAGCTTCCGTTTCTAGCAGCCCATACCAACTGGGAGTCGGAAGCCATGGGTTCAAATGACCCGAGGGCTGGAGCACCTCCCTCTGCCATGAGGAGAGTTGGGGCCGTTCAGCCGGGAGAAGAGAAGGCTCCGGGGAGATCCCACCGCAGCCTTCCAGTACTGACAAGATGGGGACCAACTCTTAGCAGGGCCTGTTGCGACAGGACAAGGGGGAATGGTTTTAAGCTAAAAGAGGGGAGATTCAGACTAGATATAAGAAGAAATTGTTGCCTGTGAGGCTGGTGAGACCCTGGCCCAGGTTGCCCAGAGAAGCTGTGGCTGCCCCATCCCTAGAACATTCCAGGCCAGGTTGGACGGGGCTTGGAGCAACCCGGTCTACTTGGAGACCTCCCTGCCCATGGCAGGGGGTTGGACTAGATGGCCTTTAACGGTCCCTTCCAACCCAAACCGTTCCATGATTCTATGGAATCCCGCTTCCATCCGGCTATCAGCCTTTTGAATCCACACTGACGGCTTGCCCCAGTCACGCCAATCCTGCTCCATCTCCTCTATCCCAGCAAACAAAAGGAGCCTCCAAAGAACAGGAAGGCTGAGCCGTTTCGAACCTACCTAACGTGGTGGGTTTTATCAACTCATCATAAACATCGTAGAAGGGCAGCCTCTTCATCTTGACATCGGGATGGACGGGATGGATGGGCGGCGATAGGTGCTGAACATCCGACTCGTGCTTGGGTCCCAGCACCGGCGCCGGAGGCAGCAGAGCCGCCGGCACGGCAGCCGCGGCGGAGCTGTGGTCGTAGGGTAGGTGACACACCGTGCCCTGCGTGAGCGCGGTGGCCGAGGGCAGCTGCCCTGCCTGGATGTGGAGCATCGACAAGTCCGAAGGGGTTAAGATCTTTCTTGGGAACCGCCGCCGGTACAGTTCTTTAATTTTCATCTGGACAGCCGGGCTGCAGCCAGATTTCAGCAGCTGCAGCGCCTTTGTGAGAAGTTCGTGCTTCCTGCCACTTTTGTTCCTTCCAGCAAAGCCCAAGAGAACTTGTAACTCCGATACCCTAAAGCTCATAACCATATGCTGCAAGAAAATAAAACAACCGTTACGATCGCTGCGTGAGCTGACACGATCCAAAACCAAGCCATGGGTTCACGAAGGAAGATGGTGGAGGCCCTAAAAGAGACACTGTCAGGTTTGAAGTTCCCCTTGTCATCAATAACTCCTCATAACTGTAAATAATTAGATTTGGGTTTACTTTGAGATACTTTGCTTGGATCTGGAAATGCAAAATCGCTTCCCAATTGGATGGACGTCTGAGCAGTTTCCGATACCCAAACGGTGGTTAAATCACCTTCCCTTCAAAGAAACGCTGACAATTTCTTGTAGGGTCAATCTCACATTTAAACTAAAGCTTTTGTACCTCTCTGGGTTTAAAGCTCTCCCTTTAAGTCCCCTTCAGGCTGGCTTAGAAAGGCCAAGCCCCAGCGTGACTGCAGAGGTTTTCAGTTGCTGATTTTATTCTTTTATTTCAAAAATATGCTTTGGGAATGCCTGGTTTTGGCCCCATGTTTCTCTAAGGAGACACATCAGACATCAAGTCTGAAACCAGATGTCAGTCATTAATGAGAAAGGCTGCAATTAAGAAAAAAACATAAATCAGGCATCATCTCTCTACCCAGGCTAGCATCATGTATCAACCTGCCTCACCAAAGAGAGTCTCCTCAACAGCGACCTGCTAATTCTCACCACGATTCCAACAAACCCAACAGGGCTAAGCTGAGAGATGCCCGAAGAGGAGAAAATACGGAATTATTCCCATTTCACAGGAGGAAAAATAAAAAGGGTCTCGGAGACCTCTCCACACCAGGCAAGCTAGCAGCAGACCCATAAACTCAGCTCAATCCGAGTCGTTCAGAAAATCATCCTTCTTCTGAACTTGTCGTATGACTTCAGAATTACTTATTTAAGCAGAAACAGCCATGGGATGACAAACAGTGCTATGGAAGCACATATATAGTTATACGCACATGTATCTGTACATATTATAGCACAACCTTTTCTTTCATGCAAGTAAAAAAGGGTTAAACCTGGGATCGAGCAAATCCCCACACTCTCCCTTTCAAATAAGAAGGGGCACAGAGAGTTTCACCACCACTCTGCATCGAGAAAGACTTTTCCCTTTAGGCTCCCAAAACGCAACCAATTCAATAATAGCAGAATTGTTCTCAAATTAGTTACAATCTGGGTTTAAATCCCCAATTTCAGTTCCACAGAGGGGCTTCATCTGGCTGCAGCGGAGCACCAGGGGGTAGAGGGGGCAGGTTGGCTTCAGCAAGTTTAGAAACGCCAAAAAACTGCAATCCCGTCGATAAAAGAAATGCAAAATACAAGCTGAAACCTCGTCGGTTTAACAGGAGGCGTATTTTGCATTCAGATTGATTCTCAAACCCAGCGGAGTTATTTTCCTTCGAAAATAGCTGACGGGAACATCTCGACTTTACGTCTTACAGACCAAGTTTTCTAGAGTCACTTACAAATACCGAATGAAGAGGCGCACCTCCGTAACCTACAGGTCAAGCTTATTAGATAATTAATTGATTCTGGTCTATGCGCCAAGGGGTTTCAAGGCTGTTTAATTCGCCGTATTAGGATTGTGTTACCCACGCACCAAAAACGCGGCATCTCAGGAGGACAACGTGACAGATGTTCCACTTCCCAGGGGGAGGAAAAAAGGGAAGTATTTGGTAAAGCTATCAAAGGCAGCTCCGTCGCTACAAAAAGCGCCATGTGGTCCCTGAGGCAGAACAGACACAGCGCCAGATCAAGGTTTTGTGTAGAAAAAGCCCCGTAGGTCGTGTGGGATTCGCCTATTACCTTTGCTGGGCGATATGCTCAAGGGAAGAATGATTAACTTTGGGGGTTTTTTTTCCCCTTGCCAGAAGCAGGAAACCTCTGTCATTTAAGAGGAAAAAGCTCGACTTGGGGTCTCTCAACTTTGACAGTGCCTGCTTTAAACACCTCTCGGAACAGATACATTAGGGACGCACGCTTATCAAATATTCATCCCTCCCCTTTTGCCACAATCATTGTAAAGGAACCGACCTCTTCCCACATTATTCCCACAAAGCCTCCAGAGAGAGTCCTCCAACCGGCAGGAGATTAGTGTAGCATGGCTCACCAGCACGAGATTCACGTTTATCATTAAAAAACACTCGCATTTGTGACATAGGATGGCTGTGTCACCACCGCCGCAGCAGCTGTGGACTCTTATCTACCCCCGAAGCCTCTCCAATTACTGCTCAGAGTTATCAGAGCAGCAGCGGAAAAAACCTCTCTTTATTGCCGTAAGAGATGGCAATCGAGAGCTCCCGGAGGGCACCTGAGGCTTGGGTAGCGGCTGGATCCGCAGCAGACTCGAGTCCGATCGTGCCGTTGTTGAACAGGGCACATCCGCAAACCTCCTCTCTTTGCAGGGGAGTCACCGTTCGGTCTTTTAAATACAGGAAAGTGTCTTAAGCCAACTACGGGCTTTATAAGGAGAAATCATTTCGTTTTCAACTGGCTCGTCTTGCTTTTACAATGAGACACAGATGGTAAAAAGCTTAAACAAACTCCTGGCGAGGAAACCAGAAAGGGGGTTAGGGGAGACGGACGAGGGAAAGGGAGCAGAGATTGAAAAATAAACTGAAGAAGCCTCAAATACCACCAAGCTCCACCGAAAGGGCTGGCATCCAGGGGGCCAAACCCCAGGGATGTAAACCTGCGCACTAGGCTACGTCTAGACTTAACCCAGAATTCCTCTGCAGGGATTTACCCGCAGAGGGAGCGGAGCAGAAAACATTACACATGTTTTGCCCTGGGTCGCGCTCGGCTTTACCGTTTGCTAAACTATGTCCCCAAATCGCAGGATTACGGACATGGTTGCCGGAGCTCGACTTCCGCGCTGTCCTAAGTTACCTAATTATAATTATTGGATCCGGTTTCTCCACCGATATCGTTAACGTTTTGCCACTTGATAGGGCTCCCGTTGTAGCCAGGCTTAGATTTTTAGGGGAAGGAGAAAGATCACGCCATAAGGCTGTATCAAAATTTGGACAGGGCGCTGCTGGAAAGATTACGGATAAATATTACTCTGGAGAATTATGTTCTTGCTGTGGCCGGCTGCCAAAAAGGTGCCAGTTCCCAAATGTCTTACTGTTCCCAGCACGGGGAAGGGGGCAGGACTCTTAGGCCACTTCAGCCAGCTAAGACCTATATTCCAGCCTGTGGGGGGAAAAAAATATTAAACCGCCAACAAGGAGAGAAAAAAAAAAAAAAATCAGCTTTGGAATTAGTTACCAGGGGCAATTTCATATTCCACAGTCTGGTGGGCAAAGGTGGTGACACACTCTGACTCCTAAAAAAACGAGAAAAAGAGAGTGGAGGGAGATGAAACCCCATCCAGCTGTGAGCACTGGTGCAGCACTACCATGTTACACGCTCTCTGCTCCCCTCCTCCCGCGCTGCGCCCCAAACCTGCCTCCGCACCCTCCCCTCTCCTGCCCGCCGTTATTTTCTGCCCCCCTTGCCTGCCCCCCGGCATCCTTCGAGGCTCTGAACCTCTCTGGCTCTCGGCTCTCCCTTCCTTCGGGTTCCTACTTCTCTTCTCCATGGCTCTGCACCTCCGAAGCCCCCCGAGGTCTTTCGGCCCCCTCCTCTCGCGGACAGGCCCACTGGGCTCGCTGCCGTGGGCCACAGCCTCACCCGCCGCTCAGGGCACCCAGGTCCAGACCTCGGCACCCTCCCTGCAGCCCCTTCGCCCCGCTGGTCCCTGTGCTCTGCTCCCGAGCGGGGACCCCATGGCTCACCTCAGCCCCCTCTGTGCACCCCCATCCTCGCCCCACGGCCCCCCAGTTCCCTCCCGCCCCTCTTCACCCATCGCTGCCCCATGCCCTGGTACAGCCCTAACC
>VFFE01008970.1:152810-165220 GCA_008921705.1 Burhinus oedicnemus
CTACGAGAAAAGGGGAAACTGAGGCACGGCGGGGGTGGGGGGGGGCTCGGCACCCCTCCGAGCTGGGAAGGAGCCAGAGGAAACTATCCCAAATGAAGGAATTGCTTCCAGGAAAGTTCCGGGATGCAACGGAGGGGCGCGGGGAGGGCGACGAGCTCAGCGCACAAACAAGCGTGTCCCCACCAGGAACAGCCTTGTTTCCTCGCTCCCCGTCCCCCAACCCTGGTTTTTTTTGGGGGGGGGGGGTTCTCCCCATCTTTCCACCCCAGAGCAGGAAACCCGGCGACGGCCGGTGCCAGGCGGGAGCTGGGAAACTGAGGCACGCTTTTCCCGGAAAGCAGAGCATCGAACCAAAGCTCACCCCGCCCGCGGTTTTTGGGGAGGGGGCAGCGAATTTCCCCACCACCTTCCTCCTTACCTTCGTCTTCCCCGTCATCCTCTTGATGAAGCTGAGGGTCCGGCCCAGGGGGGTCTCTTCCCAACTCTGGCTTTCCGCCTCCTCCGCCAGCTGCCCGCAGCTCCCGGCGCCGAAGCTGCAGGAGATGGAGGATCCAGCCTGGACAATCCCCTTCTGTCCTTGGCCTCTGTTGGGCCGGGAAACAGGGAGGAGCGAGCCCCGGCGCCTCGGCCCCCCGGCTTCTCCGGGGTGGCTGCTCCGCTCCCAGCTGGGGCGAGCACAGAGCCCCTTCTGTTCGCCCCGAGTCCCGCGGGGTGCGAAGACACCACCCCCCCCCCAAAAAAAAGGCTGGTGGCTACGTCCCCTTCTCGGTGACCCCCACCATGTCACCGGCTCCGTAATTCAGGGAGCGAGGCGGTGGTCGTGGTTCGCATTCCCGGGGTTTTGGGGCGCTACGGGCACGGAGCCCCCTTTGCCTGGGTGGTCCCACTCAGGACTGGCCCTGGTTTCTTGGGGACACCCCGGGGGGGGGACAAGCCACCCTCGGTGGGGGAGAAGCCCTGCTCCCAACCCATCCCTGGGGACACGGGGGGGGGGGACAGCTGAGGGGCGCGGGGGCCAAGCGGCACCATCGGTTTTGGGGAGGTGGTTGGGGGCCAGCCTGGCCCCCTCTGTGTCCCCGTCCCTGTCCTCGCTCGTCCCCCGTGGGGCTCCCCGCCAGCCCCGGGGCACGATGACGCCCGGGACCAACCGCCCTAATGAAGATGGGAATGGGCTGTGACAGGCGCTGGGGACAAGAGGGGGCCCAGTGCCACCGGCACAATGCCCTGCCGGGAGAGCGGGGGGGTGTCTGGCATCCCGGGGACAGGGACGGACACACCGTCCCCTCCAGCCCGCTGCTCCCGGGGGGGATTTGCTGCTGCTGCCCCCCACTATGCCGGGAACGAGTGAAGTGTGTCGGGTCTCAGCCTGTCGCACGCAGCCGTCCCCCTCCCCGCTCCGCAGCCGCGAGCCAAAAAGAATAATAATTAATTTTTTTTTTTTTAAAAATAATCCCAATATTTAATCTAAACTTCCCCTGGGGGCTCTCTGGTCCCTGAGCTCGTTCACACCCCAGCAGAGGGGCACAACGCGCACCCCCAGCCCCGTGGCTCTGTGTGTGGTGTCCCCCCCTCGACTCACCCGTTGACCAGGCTCTGCCGGGAGGCGAAGGGGGAAATTTCTGCAACGGCCAAAAAAAAAAAAAATAAATAAAAAAGAGGAATTAAAAGCGGGGCCGGAGCGCGGGAGAGAAGCCAGCTCTTCTGGTTGGCGAAGCTGCCGCCGGGGTTTGATGAGAAATAATTAACGTTGGCGGCGGCGCCATTGATTTTGGGTCGTTATTAGGCAGGTCGGAGCAGGGAGGGAGGGGGGGGATGTAGGGACCATCACCCCGGTCCCGCCTGGGGGGGACGTGGGTGCCGCCACTCACCCCCCGGCTCGGGGAAGCTGTCGATGACGCTGAGCGATGCCGATTTGGAGAGGACGCAGCCGCCGGCGTTCTGCCTGGCCCGGTACGCCGGTAACCTCCGTGCATCCTCCTGCCAGCAGTGATGGGGTTGGCACCGGGATCACCAGCTCCTGTCCCTGCCACCCTCTCTCTGCCCTTCGGCAGGGCACGACGGGTGACACGGGGCAGCTGCTGGTCCCCAGGATGGCGTACCCGGGCTCGTACCGCTGCCGGATGGTGCCCAGGCTCATGGGCCACCTCTTTTCCCCTCCCTGCCATCGATCCCCAAAACGAAGCTGCTCCCAGAGGATAACCCAGCTTGCGCGGGAGCATCCCAGTCCCAGGATGGCGGCAAAGCCACCCAGGATGGGGCTTTCCCTGCGGACCCACCGGGATTCCCTCTCCCGGGGTCCCCTCTCCTCACCCGGGCTCAGCCCCTGAGTCCGTCCCTGGGCTGCTGGGTGACAGGACACCCCGGGGTGACAGGAGGAGGAGGAGGAGGAGGAGGCTCCTACCTGCGCCCGCTGCACATCGGCCTCATCCTCCTCGTCCTGGGAGAGCAGGGACTCCAGGTCATCGTTGCTGTGGAGCAGGGGGACTCGCCGGGGGTCCCGCCGGTGCCGCCCCAGCCCATCCAGCTGCTCCGCGCTGGAGCCGATCTCGTCGGTGCTCAGCCCTTTGAGACTCACGCTGCCGTGGGGAGAGGGGGACCCTGAGCTGGGGGTGATTGGGGGGGCAATGGGACACGGATGACACCGCCAAACTGGGACCCCCATCCCCATGGCGGGGAGCCTTGCTCTAGCACCCGGCTTTCGGAGCATCCCCGCTGGGTCAGGGATGCTCATCCCTGGGAATGCTGCACGGAGGACCCCAACCCCTGGGTCAGGGGGGGGTTCAGGAGCAGCGGTGCCAGGGCACGGAAGAGGGGACGGCTGCAGGGATGGGGACACGGGGCAGGTCACCGCTACCTGAGCTGGTCGTAGCCGGGGATCCCACGCAGCTCCTTGCCCGGCTCCCAGCTGTGCCGACGGAAGGGATCCCGGGAGCGGATGGAGGTCCGGAGGGCACAGGCTCGCCGTAACGGTACCCCCCGAAAGCGCTCTTCATCCTCATCTTCCTCCTCCCAGCCGGCCTTGGCGCTGGGGCTGGGTGCGGTGACGGGCTCCAGGGCCGACATGCAGCGACGTTTCTGACCGGGGACCCCGCAGAGGGCACCTTCGCAGGGACCCAGGAAAATGTCGGGACCGTCCATGCTGCGCTCAGGGCCGGACGCTGCGGGAGGGAAGAGCGGAGGCGTCGGGAATGGCCGGCCCAGCTTTGGCGCGGGGCATGAAACGAGTTGGGGGGGTCTCAGCTGAGCTCTGCAGACACCCCCCACCCCCCCAGATTATTTTTACGGCCACTTTTCGAGCTTTAATCGGCCAGTAAAGCTTATGATGGCCATAAAGAGGAGCTGATCTTCCCAGCCGTGTCCCCCCCACCTCCGGCGCTGACCTTGCCAGGGCCCCCCGACCCTGCAGCGCCGGCGCCGGGATGGAGAGGGTTCCCAGTCCCCCCTGGCCCCCAGCCCTGCACAAACACGGCCGGGGGGCCGCGGCTGGCAGGAACACACAGAAACACCCACTCGAGGCCCAGCACGGCCCCACACCTCGCCGCCGGTTACTCATTAAGCGCCCAGGAATTTGGCTGGGATGAGAGCGGCTCCTTGCCGGTTCGGGGGGGGAGGCCGCCAAGCGGTGAAGGGGTCCCCATCTCCCCCCAGCCACCGCCCCAGGGGGACCCCACAAGGACGCAGCCCCTCCGCCTGCAAACCGAATCCCCAAATTTCCACCTCCCCGGGGTGGTACATCCCCCCCGGAGCAGCCGTTTCCCCAGGGAGAGGATGCTCAGGTTGCTTTGCAGTCACCTGGGGACCTGGATTTGGTCTGGTGGCATCTGGCCCCTGCGTGTGCTGGGCAGGATGGGACCTGCGGAGGTTCGAGCCTGGCTGTGCCCCCCCCCCTCTGTGAAAGGCCACACCAGGCTGGGCAAGCCTCCGAGCATCCCAACACCCCCCGAGCATCCTGACACCTCCCCGAGCATCCCGACACCCCCTGAGCATCCCGACACCCCCCGAGCATCCCGACATCCCAAGACACGTGGGCTGCCGGCACCAAGCGACCACAAAAGCCCCTACAGAAAGGTGACTGTGGGGTGCAGCTTTTCACCCCCCCAAACCCATCTCCCCATCATTCCCAGTCCCTCCATCTCACAGCAGCACCAGCGCAGCGTCGCTGGCCCCCTCTGGACCGCGTTACCCCCCGTCTCCGTTAAGGAAAACCCCCTTTTCCCGCTGCCGTTAGCGGGACGGAGCCAGGGCTGCAAACCCCAGCTGAGCACCCCGATCCCGGCCATCCAGCCCATCACTCTGAGCCACGCTGCCCATAATTCCAAAAATCCCGGCGCCAACAGCCATGCCGGTGCCCGAGGCGTCCGCCGGGGCTGGCACATCCTTCCCTGGCACTGCCCGGTCCCGACTCACCCCGCTGCGCCCGAGCCCCGTGGGCAGCTCTCCCCTCTCCCCCCCGGCCAGCCCCACTGGGGACAGGGAGGGAAACGGGATGAGCTCAGCCGCTTTCCTGTTTTTACATTCCCAGCCCAGTCAGCTGATAAAAAAACCACACTTTCCTCCGCGGCTGCCCATCGTCTGCCCGGGACCGGACCAGAACAAGCGAGTGGTTTTGCCAGAAATATGGAAGAATAAATAAATAGCAAAGATAGCGGCCACGGCTCGGTGGCACTTCTGCCACCGGTAAGCACGGCTCTGCCCAAAGGCACGCAAGGCCACCTGCTGAGTTTTTGGGCTCCCAGACTCGGAGAGGTCTCAGTGCCCAGAAAATCAACCTGGATTCCCAGGAACCTCCCGGTTTAGTGCCAGAAAACCAGAATCTCAGGGCGCAAACCCAACCTCCTGAGCAGGGAGCTGGTAGGATAAGGCACGGGATCCTGGAGCCGCATGGCGGCTCAGGAGCATCCCCCAAAACAAATCCCGACCCTGCGGGCAACCTGTCAGCCGCAGCAGCCCCTGCCATCTCTTGTCCCCCTCCAGTCCGCCCCAGTGCCCCGGGGTGCACCCCTCCACCCCAACAAGTCAAACCAACCCCATTTACCGCCCGTCGTCACCGGGACACCGGCAGCAGCTTCCCACCGGCACGGCTCTCCCGGGCAGGGCACCGCGGCGTTACCTGCTGGGTGCCTGGATGTACCGGTGAGAGATGGGCTCCTCCGACCAGGAGTCACCAATTCCCCACCACGCTTAAAGCCGGGCACCGAGCCGGCCTCAAGGTCCATGTTTGTATTTCAACCCCCCTAAAATGTCGGTGAGCACCAGCTGGAGAGCAGCGAGGAGGCTGGGGATCGTGTTACCCGCGGGCTGCGCTCACCCATGGGCTTCGGGGACAACGACGCGATGGCTCAGCTCAGCCAGGGGACAGGGACTTGGGGGACATGCTCCCAGCCAGCCCCTCTGCTCCGTGCTGAGAACGGCCAACGCTCATCACTGGAGTGGATGGAGAAAGCTCAGGACCGCACCGGGCTCCTCCAGTCCCACCGCCCGCTCCAGGCCGGCGCCGGGTCCTGGGGACGTGTCCCCAGACACCCTGGGTGCCACGCAGGCGGGAGGGCGATGGGTGCCGGCAGCACTGTGGACCCATCCGGAGCAGTGAGCGCCGAGTCGGAGTCACCGCTCCCAGGGGAAGAAGCAACATCTTTGTCCTAAAAGCCACTCCGCCCCGATGCCACGGCGGGGTCCGTCCTCTGCCGATGACCCAGAGGAACAGACGGAGGGTCAACCTGTCCCTGCACCGGGCAGGACATGGGTGTCAGCACATTGTCCCCAATTTCTCTCCGGGCAGAGCCGGATTCTCCGGCACTGGCAAGGATTAACCACCGGCCACCAGATTTCTGGGCGGCTGGAGGATGCTCTTGCCGGCCACCACTGTTAGATGGGGAAACTGAGGACCAGAGGGATGAGTGACCGGCTGGAGGGTCACGACACCGACCTTTGGGTCAAACCCCGTCAGCACCAGCGAGGGGGGACCCGGGCGTCCTGTCCCCGTGGTCCCATGGGCGCAGCCATGGCACAGGGCAGGGGAAGGTGCCGGTGAGCGGCTCGATGGGACAAAGCGGTGGCAGTGGGCGAAGGTGGGTGCTGCAGCACCCATGAGCGGGGCCAGTGGCTCCTGGATGGCTCAGGTCACCCCCCAGGTCACCCCCGGGCTGACGGGGACGTACCTGTCGGGGATGCGGGACCCCGGTCCTGGCAGCGATGCCCGGTGGGTACCAGCCCTGTGCCCAGGTTCCCAGCTCTCCTCTTCCCTTCCCTCCCTGCCTCTTTCACACAGGGAATAAACCAGGAACCACCTGGCAAACGAGATCCTTCTCCCTGTTAACCCTTTGCCCTGCACCGCTGCAGATCCTTCACCCGCACCCCTACGGACGCAACACCCCCGTGGGGCACCCCAAATTCAGCCTGGCTCCCCCCATTTCTCTCCTGCCCTTCCGCACAGCAGCCTTCCCGTTTCCCAATCTGTCAGTTTTTAGGGTCCAAGAACAGCCTTGGGATCCCCCCCCAAGGGTCTAAACTGCCCCTTCCCAGCTCCCGGGACTCCCTCCCCTGGGAGTTAGGGATGATCCATCGCAGGCTGTAGCACCAGGCAGGAGCTGGGCGAGCCCAAAGCACCCCAGGGCAAGGAGCATTGCTCCGTGCCTCAGTTTCCCCGTCTCCCAGAGATGGGGATTTCCTTCGCCAGTAGCTTTGGCAGGGCACCATCGCGGTTTTCCAGCCCCGTGGAACTTTAAGCAGCCGGTGCAGGCGCAGAGAGCCGGTCAGGGTGCGGAGCGGGGCACCCATAGCCCGCGATAAGGGCAGGGCAAGCGGAGGTGACTCAGGCTGCCAGCAGCGTCACGCTGCCCACGCAGCACCGGCTGCCATGGGGCCGAGTCCCCTCCGCTCCCCGCTGCCCCGGGACCGAGCCCCGTCCACGCCAACGCCGCCGTTAACCCACGGCACGGGACCCCGGGGTGCGACGTGCTGGAAGGATTACGCACCTTGGACAAACCCAATACATCCGGATCCCGGAGGGATTTTGTTTCCTGGGAAAAGCCACCATGAAGCGAAGCAGGCGCAGACGGAGCGAACCGTTCCCGTGCCAAAGGCACCTGCGAGCGACCAACACCCCGGCGCCTTTCACCCCCATCTGCCGGAACTGGCCTGCAAGGTTTTGGGAAGTTCCCGCAGCTTTTGGTCGAGGTGTCCCGGCCCCGGCGTCACACAAAGCGTCCGCTCAGCAGAAAATAAAGGAAAATAAATAAAAGTCCTCTCGCCGCGCACGGGCCGGGGCTGTGCCGCCCCAGGAACATCCCCCCGGCCGCCCACCCCGGAGCCAACTTGCCCCTCGGCACCCTCTGGCCGCTCGATATTCCTCAAGGCTAAAGATTCAGCCGGCGAGGAAGGTGTTTGTTTTAAATAAACGGGTGGCACCGGGGACCTTTGCACGGCTTTTGGGAGAGCGGTGCCAGGAGGTGACGCCTACCTGGAACACCCGGCTCCGGAGCTGGCACAGCTCGGTTGTGCCCTGCCCCGCGGGGAGAGAAACCGCAGCGGCCTGGCTACGGAACAACCACCAAAGGTTTTTTTTTTGTCCTGAAACCATCGGGATTTTAGTTGAACTGGTATCCCGGGATTGGGGAACAAGCCTTTCCCCAGCTCACGCGTTGTTTTTGGGCTGCACAAGGAGCTCAGCGGCCGTTTTGGCTCCTGGTTTTCAAGCTCCGGAGGTTCTGCAGGCAAGAAGGACCCGGGATACCAAAATTCAGAATACTGTAAATATTTTCAAAGGTTTTCTTGGCCCCCTCCTCAGCAGGGTGCCGGGGCGCAGCGGGACCGGGCACGGGTGCCCTGGTAAATGCCATGGGGCTACTTCGCAGCTCTACCATTAACACACCGACACCGCGTCCGTCCGTGGCCGGAATCTCCAGCGCCAGCAGAAGTCGAGGCTCAAAGAAGAGCACGACTGTTAAGAGATCCCGCACGGACAACTCCTCTTTCCATCAGGCTCCCACCAACACCTCCCCAGCCCACCCTCAACAGCCCAAACCCCAGCGCTGCCGGGAATCTGGTAAGGCTGGTCACGGCACGCGTTACCTTCGCCCTTCTCCGCCTGCGGATCCTGAGGACGCAGCCGGGACGGCGGACGGAACAGGCAGGGACCGTTTTGGAGCGGGAGCAGCCCTTACCTCTCAGCCTGGGGAGAAAATCCCCGCTGCCGGGCACATCCCAGTGGGCTCCACCAGTCAGACCTGTTAGCGCGGAGCCCCTGCACCCTTCGGAGAGAGTTTCGTGAGCATCAAACGGCGACCGTCTCCCTAATCCTGCCGCTTGCGACACTCGCCAGGCCAAAACAAAGGGTGCAACCGGTGGCAGCGAAGGTTGGGGCGAGGGGGTGAGGAATCCTGGCTTGGAAACATTGTTCTGGTAACAAAGGCACAGTGTTCGCGCCGGCAGGGCTCGGGATTTCTATCCACCAACACGAAATTCTCCGCTGCCACCGCCGTGCTGGCGAGCGGGGTCCAACGTGCGGCCAGACGGGGCCGTACGGGGGCCACGAGCCGCCACGGAGCCCCTGGCCCGAATCTTTGGGGCAGAAACCAACCACTTCTCGCCACGTGCGGGTCCCCTGAGCCAAGTCATCGCTGTGCCACTACCTCCGCCAGAGAAAAAGCACAAATCCATGCCCGACACGCAGCCACGGCATGATTTATTTATGGTGGCGAAGAGAAACCTTATACCGGTGCTCGGGGCTGTCAGCAAAGCCGGTGCGAGGTACCAGCCCGCAGAGAACAGAGGAATGAACCCAGTAACGCGATTTCTGCTCCACACGTGTTCCCTCTGCTCTCGCTCTTCCATTTATTTTACTGATGGAGTAACGTACGGATTTATTTCCCTGACTGTATGCCCTGTAGCCGCTTCTGGAGGCAGCCGGATGCCTCCAGGGCCCCCTGGTAAAAGAAAAACAGGCTTCTTTCGCGGTGTTTATTACAGTTCCTCAACGCACCTCAACAGAGTGACCAGGAAAAGAAAAACCAAAAAAAAAAACAACCCCAACCTTAAACAAAAGACAGAGGGCAATTAACTGCTCACTGAAATACAACGGGGCTTCCCGTGCCCCACCTAGAAGGAGGGAGCTCCACCAAGCCCCCGTGGAGAGGAGGTCTGCCATCAGCAGGAGCCAGCGGCTCCTTCCCACAGGTGTCCGGGCCGGGCGGGCAGCACGGGGAGGAAGGAGCCCCCCAAGATTTACAGGGTTCGAGCAGACGGCCGCGGGCAGCGGTCCCCCCGGCCGAAGGGAGCCTGGGAGGCAGCACAGACGCCAGAAGCGCTGCGGGGCTGCACCCCCACAAATAAGCCCCACTGGGTGTTAACACGTTCGCGTCACAGCTCCAGCGACGCTTTGTCCGAGGGGACGCTGCTCTGAACGTGCAGACAAGGGGGGTCGGTTGGGGGCTTTTCGGTGCTTTTTCTTCCTTTTTTTTTTTAAGGGAGAAGGCAGCACGCCGCTGCCGTTGAGGTGAAAGGGCTGAAGCGGAGCCCAGGCAGCGCTTTCGCAGACCGTTGCTGATCCCAACACGCTGGGTTAACGTTTGCTCTCTCCTGAGCGCTGGGGTGCTGGTGGCATTTGGCTTTGCTCACTTCTTTTTGGTCTCGAGGGGTGTCGTGCTTTCTCTTGCTCAAGTATCGCAGCAGCGGCAGCGGCCCGATGGAGGGCAGGGTCATCGCGCCGAAAAGCTGCCCCGTCCAGCTAGAAGGAGAAATTGTTAGAAAGAATTCAGAATAAATCACACCCAGCCGAGTTACAACCATCATCTTCCACCCGCAAAGCTTCTGGCCCAAATCCAACAGCGCCAGCTCCTTCATACAGGTAGCCGGGACGGAAACTGCTATTTCTGTGATATTTTCTTTTGGACGGTGGACACAAATTAACTACAATCCACGTTAGAACTTTTCAGATGACCAGTGCGGCCCCGACACATCACAAACAGGCACTGTACTGGGTTGTGTGATTGCTGCAGCGTGATTTCAATTATTAATTGAAAGATACTTACAAAGTGAGGCGAGAGCCTCCTGTCAAACTCGCCCTGAGCCAGGATTCCTCCCTGCCCAGCAGCACTCACGAAACTGACCTAAAAAAGGAGAGGAGGAGGAGGAGGAGGAGGAGAGTATTTGCCACCTTTTCTTCTTGCAGCACAGCACGTGCAGTGTAAGACCGCAGGGACGCGCATCGTCCCCTAACAAGCTCAAGGAGCACGGTCAGGCCTGTCTGACGTACCACATGGGCTAAAATCGCATAAAAGCTCAAATCAAATCACTCGTTGTCACCCGTCCGCCCTCCTGTGCCGGGTAGGTGATGGTAGCAGAGGTGAAGTTGAAGTAAGCAGCTTCGAGAGGTCACAGAACAGCAGCTGAGGTGACTTATAACCGCCCCTGAGGTCACTCACTCCGAGGTCTGAAACTTAAGGAAAACAGTTGCATTTCATCAAAGGAAGGAAAGTAAGGAGACGGGTAAAGAAGAGAACGGAACCAGGTGGCAAAGTCAGTCCTGCCCACAGATCCCAGCCCTCCGTAGTTACGGCCATCCAGGCCCATCCAAGGCGGATCCAGCCGCTCCTCCTTCCCCACAGCCCCCTGCCCAGGTGCTGGAATCTCAGCGACAAGGAACGAAGACAGCAGAGCTACAGGATGCCGAGGGGTAAGAAGGAGCGTCGGGAAGGGAGAAATTTCAAAATGTGAGAAGATACCTGAGGATCTGGAGCCACTTGATGTTGAACATCCCAGAGACAACGCCAAATGCTCTGGGGGGAAAAGAATAATCTGAAAGCTCCGCATTTAAGGCAGCACTAAGCGCAACAAAGAAAGGGACAGGAGGAAAGTCTCAGATTTGGTATTTACTCACTGGGGGACTGTGCCAGAGAGGGATGGCAGCTCCATGCTGACAACTAACAGCTGGGAGAACTGACTTTTGAAACACGAAAAGGCACTGAGGTGGGGAGGAGATTGCAGGAAGAGGAAGGCCAAGCCGACAGAAGCTGCAAAAGTCAGGAAACTGGATATCAGAAAAGCTCACAAAGCCAAGAAAGAGCGTCTGTGTGCACGGGGAGAACATCACAAGATGAAACACGAGTAACTGCGCCTTGCGGCTAGAGCAGCCACGAGGTGAAAGCAGGAAACAGGGAAAGCAGGGACAAAGGAACGGGAAGGAAAATTGCAGGGTCCGACCTCGCAGCACCGGTGGTGAGCTCAGAGTTAGGGGGAGCAAAGGTAACAGCACACCACAGAGCCTAGAAACAGTCTCAGACCCCGCACACGCACACACAGACAGAAGATTTGCTCCTGGGGAGTATCCGCAGTCCAGACAAGGCTTACCTGGAGCCAGCGGTGTCGGTGTTGTACTGCAGAGTCAAGGTATCCGCGGCAGATCTGTTCAACAGTGATTTGGAGGCCAGGAGCCGGGCCCCTTCCTCACCGCCGGCCACGCAGAACGGGGCAAACACAGCGAGAATCGGGAGCCTCATCTAGAAGCAAAAAGAAAGCGGAGTATCGTCGACGATTTTATTGCAAAGAGAACGTGAATGGGACAACTAAATGAGACAATTCAGGGGTTCCTGTGCGGCAAGACACGAACAGCTACGTACTTCGCAGCAGTGTTGAGAAGGGATAGCACAGAGCAGGGAGGAACAGCCCTGGCACCACGCAGGTCTGCAGCTGCCCCTCAGATACTTACGTTCCCACTGGAAAGCGCACAGGTAACGGCACAGCAACGGCTTCGGCTGGCAGGCACGGCAGAAGGGACGATAGCCGTCTCCCTTTTCACAGCCTCGACAGGTATCTGTCCCATCACAAAGTGTCACGGTGAAGGACGGTGGCTTTCCCACGCCGCCTGTGCCACCGCTAACAAAATAGACCTGGCTCTTCTCCCCACCAGATTCCCTGCTCTTCTCAGAAAGCACCAGCTCTTACTCCCAAGCCACCGAGGTACCACCAATTCCCACCGGTGGCCTTTCTTGCCCCAAAATTCCCTGCTTTGGGCCACGCATCCCCATTTCCGAGCCCAGCACCTCTGGAGCTGCCTCACAGAGAGGACGAGGAGACCCTGCTGTCCTTGTGTACGCTACCTATACACGCCGAGGTGTCAGGGACACTCTCTACACCAGGGGACCCTTCCTTCCCCTCGATATTCCCTTGGCACAGGCGCCACACCGGCACATCCACCCCAGGCGGCTCCTACACACCCACCCAGCCCGGGGGGCTCCCTGCAAACCAAAGAACCCCCCAGCTTCACCCGCTGCTGCCCGCAGGAGACCCAGGGCCCGGACACCAGCGCTGCCCCCAGCTCAGTGACCCCCCCCCAGCTACAGCAGCAGACCCCGCCTGGTCCCCCACGTCCCCACAGAGCCACTCCCAAGACACCCCCCCACACCCCAGGGACC
>VFFE01008970.1:165240-209324 GCA_008921705.1 Burhinus oedicnemus
GAAGTGCTCCCTGCCGCGCGCCCCCGAGGCACGCTGGGAAATGTAGTTCTTCCGCCCCGAGCGAGGGACTCCGCGCATGCGCAGAGCGTCCCGGGGGGGGGGAAGCCTCTGCAAACAGCGCCTTTAATTAAAAAATACACTGCCTCGCCATGGCCGGCAAAGGGCCCTGCTGCCCTCCAGAGAGCCCTGAGGCCTTTGCAGCGGGTCAGGGTTGGGTTTGGGGTGAGAACCGCTGAGAAAGGGGCTGCCGAAGCCGCCAGTCCTGGCCCCGCTGGTGTGGGAGCCATGGCTAGGCCGCGTCGGGCCTGGGCTGGGGTTTGGACTCGGGTTAAAAGTCGTTGTAGAGGGGCTGGAAGAGCAAAAGTGGGGTCTCAGAGAGAGGACGAGGCGTACGGAGTCCTCCAGGGCACAAGGACGGCCAGAGGATGACTCCTGAGGGGACTCGCAGGGTCCCGAGGGCCCCACGGAGCCGGGAGGGAGCTTGGGAAGAGCGAGGTGGGACGTGAGCCGGGAAAGGTCAGCGCGAGGGAGGGAAGAGAAGCATCCCAGTTAGCGCAGAGGACAAAAGGAGTGCTCGGGGAGGCAAAGAAAGCCTGAGGAGGGACCCACCCAACAGCACCAGGACCCTTCTAATACCCCCAGTACCTTCCCAGAGCCCCACGACCCTCACAGAGCCCCCAGGATGCCACAGAGCCACCCAGGACCCTCACCAGAGCCCCCTCAGTATCCTCCCAGAGCATCCCAGTACCCACCAGAGCCCCCAAGGCCCCCCCAATATCCCCAACACACTCCCATATCCCCCCTCAGGATCCTCCAAAGCCCTCAAAGACCCTCCAAGTGCCCCTTGGTGTGCCCTCAGAGCACCTCCCAAGTCCCCAGAACACCACAGAGCTCCCAGAACCTCCCAGTAACCCTGCTGAGCACCCAAGTACAGCCTAAAGCTCTTCAGGACCCCCAAGAGCCACGCAAGACCCTCCCAGTGCCACCTATACCCACCCCAGTACGCTCCCAGAGCCCCCCAGTTTGCACATTTGTATTAAGTATTTTTTTTTTCCCTTCGTTGCAGGAGGGTCTGACCCATCAGCTCTTCGCTGGTTGATGTTTTTGCTGAATTTACGATGGTTTTTGATCCCCTTCCAAGGACGGAGCTGGAGCTGTCGGTGCTCAGTGGTCTACAGAGATGTCCACGCTTGGAAAGGAGATGTCTTGGGTCGATAACGTTTTAAGAGTGAGCAAGGCTTTGGCGAAAGGGTTAAAAAAACCCCCGACAATAACCTATCTGGTTAGCTGCAAAGGTCAAAAATAGGTGATAATTTTCATGGGCGATCAGTGTATTCTCAAACGTCACCTTGCAGATGGAGACTTGTTCAGTTCCCCCACCTCCCCCAAGGTGGCAGTGGCACCTCGGGCCAGCACAGTGCCCAGCTGAGCATAAAAGTGATTCTCCAAGTTTTTCACTGAAACGAACGATAAGTTGTTCTTCAAGCCTATAGTAAATACATAAACGTAAAGAAAAAGGGTTGGTGAATTTGCGTTGCCAGCCAAAGGTTTTAACATGAAAACGTTCTTCCTTCGGAATCGGTTTTACCATCCCTGTCAGAAACAAGCGCCGTGGCCGGTGATGGGTTGTGTTGTGTGGGTGGGATGGAGCTGAAGTGGCAGCAGTTATATTTCAGTGTCATCACCACGAGAACTTACATCAACGTGAAACCACCCAGAGCGGCTGCTTTCTCTCCCCAGAATTGTGGCAGCGGTGCAGTGGTCTGTATCTTCAATTCCCAAATCATAGACATCGTTTGGTGAGAAACAGCATTCGTGGACAGGTTTCGCGAGAGGTCCTTACATGAGGCAGCACTGCCAGATGTGAAAGTACCAGCTGGAATTCCCTCTGCCACCCTCCTGCCTCCAGAGACCAAATACTGGATTTTTGGACAGTGAAACTGATCTTTTATTTTTCAAAGAAATCCTGCAATTTCATCAACATCACACAGCGATAAAATGAGATCCGTGTCATCATAGCAGTACTCAGTGCTAAACTGGAGAGAGAAAAGCATGATCTCCATTACCAATGTAGGTATCACGATTTTACTCTGGAAAAAACAACCTTTTTCCCCCCAAAAGAAGTCACTAGGTAGCTGTAAATCATATTCCAAAGTCCTCCCACGCAAAGGACTCCCTCCCAGCCCATAAGACAGGCTCATCTAACAGAAGGACGTTGCCCACAGAGCCAGAAAATGATTCTTGAAGTCAGTAGATCCATGCAAGCGTCGCATCAGTGGTTTAACCGAAGCCTCAGGAGTCCTCTTGGAAGCACGGGCTCCATCTATATCAGCGGGTAAGAGGCATAACTGGCGATCCCGCAATGGTTCGCGTGGTTTCTTGACATGCGGATGTAGCCCTCGTCACCAAAACGTACGCCCCAGCTTTGGGGACAGGAAACAAACAGACAGACACAAGAAAAACTAGAATTCCTGTTTCTGTAAGCGAAGCGGCAGCTTTATCAACATCACAGCATCATTTTCATTAACCGCTTCATGGGATTTCTAAGCCTGTGTTATGGCAACGCTCATCAACATAAAGGGAATGTAAAGCGAATGTAACTGTATTTTAAGTGCATTTAAAGTTCCTTCGCACTGCTAGCAAAGGTGCTTTGTCATGGCTAAGCGTGCATCCCGAGATTTAAGGATCGATACCAATTTCCAACTCTATAACAACCCCCATTGCACAAGCACCCAACTCATCTCCCTCCCATCTGTATAAATATCGGTTGGTATAAAATTGTGAGGGTGTCAAGGTGGAGCGGCAGGAGGTTCTCTAGGAGAAGCCTGTCCCTATAGGGAACACGAGTTCAGTGATGTACGGTTGTGCCTTTACCTGTTTTTCACAAGCCAGTAATCCTTATCATTTAGTGTGCCGTAGCCGATCACGAGCACGCCGTGATTCACCTCCTGTGTGCACCGGGGGTCATCGTACACACCTGGGAAAAAAAGAGTTTGGAAGCATATCATCAGACCGCGAGACCTCACCTTCAAGGTGACGTCAACCTTCAGCGTAGTCGCTCACGCTGCTATCTTAGGTTTTGTCATATTGATGCCTTCATCCAGGAATTAAGCCCCAACTTGCCAAATTCCACCAGATTTCGTAAGCTGTACATGCAGAAAGACACAGAAGATTGCAAAGAAAATCTCCAGGTTAAAAGGACATACCTGACCTGTACAAGAAGAAGGTGGGCTGGGTGGCGTCAATGGCGACAGAGACTGGTCCGATGTTGGCTACAGCATCCTTCAGGGCTGCTTCGTCGGCGTGTGGGAGCTCAACGTACTTAGAACAAGTGGCGGCTCGCGTGGAAGCATTGTATCGACATGTCCCATTCTGGTAGGAACAAGGGGGAGTTGAGGGGCGCGAAGAATCCACCAGGAACATCTCAAGACTTTCAGCTACGAGTTTTCTCTCAGGCCTCTTTTACCCTGTGCTACCCCGTTCTTCTTTTTTTTTTTTTGACCACCATTTTTCTATACGCGGGATTACAGAAAAGATGGCTGGAAGGACCCGAAGAGACCATCTTGTCCATCTCACTTCCCCACACCAAGAGCAGCCAAACCATTTCAACAGAATTAGAAACCTGCAATGACACCACTTCCACCACGTCCCTAGAGAAGCTGTCCTTACTTCCTCATCCTTCCCATCAGAAGGCTCCTCCTCATGTTTAACCTAAATTTCTTCTATTGTAAATGAAGCCCATGGCTTCTCATTCTCCCTCTGGACACAGAGAGCAGCGTCTTTTGTCTCTGTAGCTGCCCTGCGCACGTTTGAAGACTTGTATTCCACTTTTCTTTCTTGGACTGAGCTGCTGTTGCTTTGACCTGTTCCCATAGACTATGTTTTCAAGACACCAGGTCATTCCAGGCCATCTCTTGTCTCTGGCCATCAAGACTCTCGGCATTAGGATCTTTATTTTTTTATGGCTTTTTCCTTATGACCTTGCAGCAGTCATACAGGGTCTGTTACAGGCAACTTTTAAAAAACCCAATTGTATGAACGTCGTTCACTGGCAACCTCTGCCCACTGAAATGGCGGAAATATCAACATCCCATTTTTCAACTACAGAAGATGGAATAATACGGAGAGCTGAGAACAGGACCCAGGACTCCTGTCCTATTTTTCTCTTCCGTGTAGTATGTTGCCTAATAATTTATGTAGGACAGAAATAACCATGTAGAAATTCTGGCTCCCAGTCCAGTCATTCACCTATGAGAAAAAAAATAATATTCTAAAGGTCCCTTCCCTGGGTCTGAAAGAATCAGCTGCAGAGGCTGAGAAGATGACACAAGACTGGTAGATACCAAGACAGAGGGAAATCAGTGGGAGAGGAGGAGAAGAGTGTCTACACAGGACAGCAGAACAAACGGCCATGTTGCTTCCATGCTCACGTGTTTCTCTGCAGACTTGACGTGTGGTCCAGATCTGATGCCTACCTGAGCTGTGTAGGGGTAGGAATCATCCGAGTCAATCCCTTGGTTGTCGATGATGTACTGGAAAGCACTGGTCATGAAACCTCCACTACAGCCTTTGTTCCCGTACATCATGGAGCAGTCAACGAGGTTCTGGGTGCTCAGGGACACCAGCTTCCCCGTCTTCAGCTTCACCTGGGCTTCGAGGGCTCCCACGGCACTGAACGCCCAGCACGACCCACAGGCGCCCTGCAAAAGCCCCAGAGATGCTCAGACCAAGCACAGGACTAAGACCTGGAGAGGCACAAAGAGAGCTTCACACCTGGTTCTTCACATCCGTCACGCATCCCTTCTCCCGCCAGTCCACCGTGTCCGGGACTTTGCTGCCAGGCTGCGGTCGGTACGTGGAGGTCTGTTTTGGCCGAGGAGCAACGTGCAGCCCAGTTAACAAAGCTGCCACTTCCTCTCTGGTCTGGTGGGAAAAGAAGACACCAGTTCATGATCTCCTTGTCTTGGTAAGTCCTACGGTAGGTGTGTTGGAGGTGGAGGGGGATTTCCCTCAAACAGGCTGAGCTGCAAGAGTTGGCAGGTTTGGGGAGTCCTTGGCTTTTTATTTTTTTACATTTAATTTCTAGGTCTTCATTAGAAAGGGCAAGAAAAAGGAAATAAAAAGCTTTACTCCAGCACCAAAACTCCCTAGAAGCTGGTGCGTTTCATTAAGCAACACTACAACCTCGGGACATTGAAGAGGGATGATTTGCAAATATATATAATGACCAGGACTAGGACTGCGCACCCCAAATGCTGCATTAAGGAGTTATTTCCTCACGCCAGATTGCCTCATGCTGGTAAGTTGAGCACAGGAACGTCTGAGCAGTTTGTCCATGGCCGCTGGAATCCATGAGAAGAGGATGGACTGAGAAGGGTCATTTGGAGATTTTCCACTCCCGACCAACTCGTAGTCTTTATTAAATCAACCTCGCGGGTAATTAGCGACAAAGACAACCCCCTTCTCAGCAGCACGGCCAGCACCTACCATGTCTGCCAGGTGGTTCATGCCCAGCTCGTAGGAGTGCAGCCCCAGGGAGTGCTCCAGATTATGCAGCGTCACCAGTCGCAGGTTCTTCTCCCACGTCACGCGCCGGTCCCCTTCCTCTTTCTGAAATGAGGCGCAGCCCCATGATGTGCGGCAACGGCCCCCGCAGCGAAGCGCTGTCAGCTCTTCTCCCCGCCGCGCGATGCAGCGGATGGTGATGCCGGAGCAGCACCCAGCACCCCAACGTTCCTCCATCCCACCCCCCCCAAGATGCCCGTACCTCGTGGCGGTACTCCTTGCCATAGGTTTTCTTCCAGAGCTGCCAGTGCCAGTCCAGCGCGGGGTCGGGGTGTCCCAGTGCCACCGCAAGCGCGGCCAGGAAGGCGATGGATGCCAGCAGCTTCATCCCACTCAGCTGGGACCGGGGAGTCGGAGCGACACGGCACACGCGCCGGGAGCCGAGGGCTCAGAGCTGGAGCCGTGCTTGACCCCTTAGTGACAAATCCGGTTTGGTGAGGGAGGCAGAACGGTGATGACATCCCTGACCTGGACTCCCTGGCATGCCCTTCACGGGGTTTCTACACCGGGTGATGCCACCAGCTCCTGTCCTGCCTGCCCAGACAAGCACCCCGCCATGGCACTGCCTGCCCCGCTCGCCTGCTGTGTGCCCCCAGCCCCTGCCAGATGGGGAGAGAAATCCCATCCAGGACTCAAAAAACTTCCCTCGGGGGGGAAAAGTCTGCTGGCCCCAAGCCCTGCCCGTGCGGACACCGACACGCAGGGACACATCCAGACACACGCCTTGTCTCCCGGTTCCACCCTGCCTGAGAAACCCTCCCCGGAGGAGGCTTACACATCACCTGGTCAAGTGGCTGTTTTGACAAACCTGTGTTTTCCAGCACCTTAAAAAGCAAAAAAACCTCAACAAACCCTGTTTTCATCCAGCTGCTGTCCACCAGCTCCTGAGGGTGGGCTACTACCTACGATTCAACTACCCGGAGAGGGCTCGGAGGGGATTAGAGATAAGATGGAGTCAGAGTCAACATAAAAATATTGTTCCTTCAGTTTTACTTCCTGAAAACTCAGTCCTCCCAGAGGGGCGTTAAAATACAAAAGCACCAAACGTACCTGAAAAGGCGTCTTCTGGTGGTGGGTACTGCTCCTCAGCTCCCCGGCAGCGCGTGTGGATGGGGCAGGGGGGATGCTGGGGACAAATCCAGCGTGTTTCCCACTGCCAGGACGGCCGGGACCTTCAGCACACGGCGGCTGCAACTCGTCGGACAAATCACGAGTCAGGAAATGAGGAAATGCTCTGATTTCATTTTCACTTAGCCGGGAACTGGGATTACCTTGCTGGTCTCGGGGTTATTTGAAGCAGGACCCTCAATACCATCAGAAAATGATTGCAGCTGGGAAAGTTTCCTTTTTCCAGCCGCCCAAAAATTCACAGCCAGGCTCTCACGGCGGTTTGTGTGGCTTATGGGGCCAGTGGGCAGGAGCAGGGGTCACACTCCTCTGGTGGGATTTGTGCGTTTTTGTGACTTGGTGCTGAGCTAAGAGACAGGATGAGGTCAAGCACGGAGCCTTGCTACTGGTTTGAACTGGGTAGACCAGTTCATCTCCCATCTCATCTCAGCAGTGTACCAATCAGACCAAAGCCGGCTGTTAGGGGGGAAAAAATAAAAAAAAAAATTTAAAAAAATCACATTTATTCACTTTTCCGTGGGGTAGCACAGAGGGGAAGACGCGGTTTAAACACGGTCACGGGCTGGAGCTGAGCTGGCCAGCCTCAGCGCTGCAGGGAGAGCAGGAGACACATTACATTGCAGCCAGGCTGAAAACGCGGTCAGCAAAGTCTCCGGCTGCCTGGAAATCACGCTCCAGCCTCTTCTCAGGGCATCCTCCGGGTTTCCTCCAAGGACAGGCAGGCAGGAGGGTGCATTTCTCACCACTACGAAGCATCACGGGACATAAAATGGCTGCAAGAAACCATCTGCTAAGAGAGAAGGAGGAAGCAAAACAATGTCTCAAGAGCTCTGAAGATGCAGCTGAGTCATTTTCTAAAAAGCTGCCGGAGATTGCAAGAGTTAGCGATGACAACAGAGAGCCCTCCACCTAAATAATCGAAATAACTCCCAGCAGATTATCCCCTATTAGTGGATAAATTCCCGGGGAGGGTGAACGAGATGGTCGTACTGGATGAGACGCTTGAACAAGTCAACCGCGATCGCTCCCGATTTCTGCTGCGTTTCTGCCGAAATGCAACGGGATTCCTGGAGGAGGGCAGGCTGGAGCAGAGCCGGGCAGGCTCCAGAGCAGCGGGGTGAGCGGTGGCATCTCGAGAGCTCGTCCTGAAGCAGGGAACCCCTCTAGATGTGGGGGTAAGCACCGTAGTTGGCAATGCCGCAGTGATTCCCACGGTTCCTCGCCATCCGGATGTAGCCCTGGTCACCAAAATGCGCACCCCAACTTTCGGAAGAAGAAAGAAGCAAAAATCAGACAACAGGGGGTAACCGCCTCCTTCCGTACCACTCTTCACCCTCGCTTTTTTCTCTCCCCATTCCTTATGGTTTTTTCAACTCATGTTTCCTCCCCAGCAACAGCCAAATCCGCATCTTTTGGCCAAAAAGGCTGAATCTCCTGACTGCTCCCCTGCCAGAGTTTGCTGCCACTAACCCTTCCAAGGGGGAGGCCGAGGAAAATCGCTTATTTTCTATGTGCTGGAGTGAGTCAAAACCACCAGGGAAATACCAGATAAAGGTGAATGAATTAGTTTTGTATATTAAAAATACTTTTTTTTTTTTTTTAAAAAAAACCTACCAAGGCCAGAGATGAGAGACAGAGGGAGAAACTGGTGGGTTTTAGCCCAGCCCTGACACGAGGATAAAGGAGCTTTGTTGACAGAACTGCCCAGAGTTGGGGGGTTTTTTGTTGTTTTTTTAAAAAGATTATGGTTTCAGTGACTGAATGCAGCCTTGCTGACATGGCAGGTTTGGGTTTTTTTTTTTCCCAGAGATGCGGTTGTCCGAGCGGGAATCTCATTTCAACAGTTTGTTTCTTCTAGTTCTGCATTTTGAACAGTGAAAAACATGTTCACAAACACATTTTAACGCAAGGGGCGGCCTTGCGTTGACCCTCGAGGCTGCGCCTCCGAATTGGCCGAAGGAGGGGGTTCACCAGCACGTCCCCAGACCAAACCAGCTCCGTTTCTCAGCCAAGAAGCACCAGCCCTTTGTGCTGACACAGCATCCGTGAATGTTGGAAACCCTGGAGTTTCCCCACCGAGCAGAAATCCCATTTTTTGAGCCAGCACTGAGGAGTCAGGCAGGAGCGCTTTGGGTGACGCACATCCGTTTGGGGCCCTTTACACCGGGGTTGTGATGGAGCTGCGCCCTAAACATACCCAAAGAAAGCTGATGGGTGTTGAAAACGCTTTGCTGGCACGTCTCCGAAACCTTCGGGGTGCCGCTCGGGGCAGGGGCTGAAAGGAAAAGCTGCTCAGCGACTGGGTTTGCTGTACCTGTTTTTCACGAGCCAGTAGTCTGCCCCATCCGACGAGCCGTAGCCGACGACCAGCACGGCGTGATTCACCACCTGAGAGCAGCTCGGGTCATAGTAGATACCTGGAAGGCATTTGGAAACGGCCTTTGAACAACTGGCCCTAAGTCACTGCCCAAATGGGAATTAAATTCGCTCTTTGGGAGGCGTCACCGATGCCTGTCGCCAAGAACGAGGGCAACACAAGCTAAACGTGAGTCAAAGCTGAAATAATTTATATTTCAGGAAGTTGGGTCATGGGAAGGAAAGCTCAGCCCTTTCTCGTGATCCCCTGGAAGACCCACCGGTTTTGTACAAGAAGAAGGTGGGCTGACTGGCATCGATGCTGACAGAGATGGGCCCCACGCTGGCGACGGCATCCTTCAGCGCGGCTTCATCACCATGCGGCAGCTCGACGTACCGGGAACATGTGGCTGCCCGTGCCGCCGGGTTGTACCGGCACGTGCCATCCTGGCAAACGAAGGTAAGGAGGAAAACGCATCAGATCTTGCGGAGAGTCCTGCTCTGCGTTACATGAGTCAGAGCCGATGCTCACGGCATTAAATACAGACAACTCCATGGTTTTCCAAAGTGGATTTCCTCTGCAAGCAACAGGACTTGATTTCCTGCATTTTAAGCTGAGCCACCCTGAGCGTTGCCCAGGTCTGATGCCCACCTGAGCTGTGTAGGGGTAGGAATCATCCGAGTCAATCCCTTGGTTGTCGATGATGTACTGGAAAGCTTTAGTTTTCCATCCGCCACCACAGCCTTTGTTCCCGTAGCTCCTGGTGCAGTCGACGAGGTTCTGGGCGCTCAGGGACACCAGCTTCCCCGTCTTCAGCTTCACCTGGGCTTCGAGGGCTCCCACGGCACTGAACGCCCAGCACGACCCACAGGCGCCCTGCAAAAGCCCCAGAGATGCTCAGACCAAGCACAGGACCAAGACCTGGAGAGGCACAAAGAGAGCTTCACACCTGGTTCTTCACATCCGTCACGCATCCCTTCTCCCGCCAGTCCACCGTGTCCGGGACTTTGCTGCCAGGCTGCGGTCGGTACGTGGAGGTCCGGTTTGGCCGAGGAGCAACGTGCAGCCCAGTTAACAAAGCCACCACTTCCTCGCTGGTCTGGTGGGAAGGAGCACAGAGGCATTCGCGACGTGCTGAGGTTTACTTTGCACGGCAGGAGAACAGATCCATCCGTGCATCCCACCCCACTGAAAGGCCCAAGTTTGTCCTTGCAGCCTCCGGGGACTGACGCATGCAGTTGTGGCATCACCACCATGGCGCGTTTCATACCCCTCGACCAAACGCATGACTCCAGGCTTGAGCCTTGCGGCGCGGCCGGCACCTACCATGTCTGCCAGGTGGTTCATGCCCAGCTCGTAGGAGTGCAGCCCCAGGGAGTGCTCCAGATTATGCAGCGTCACCAGTCGCAGGTTCTTCTCCCACGTCACGCGCCGGTCCCCTTCCTCTTTCTGAAATGAGGCGCAGCCCCATGATGTGCGGCAACGGCCCCCGCAGCGAAGCGCTGTCGGCTCTTCTCCCCACCGCGCGGTGCAGCGGACGGTGATGCCGGAGCAGCACCCAGCACCCCAACGTTCCTCCATCCCACCCCCCCCAAGATGCCCGTACCTCGTGGCGGTACTCCTTGCCATAGGTTTTCTTCCAGAGCTGCCAGTGCCAGTCCAGCGCGGGGTCGGGGTGTCCCAGTGCCACCGCAAGCGCAGCCAGGAAGGCGACGGACGCCAGCAGCTTCATCCTGCTCAGCTGGGACCGGGGAGGCAGTGCCTGAGCCCACCCTGGGGGTTTCGCTTCCCCACTGATTCCCAAATCCACCCCCCATCCCCTTAGTGCCTTTTTCCCCAGCCAGGAGCGGTCTCTGCTCGCACAGCCATGCCCGGAGGCCCCAGTGTGACCATGACACAGGGCCAGACCCTTCCCACACGCACACCTCAGTGCCACCCCCCGGAAAAAGCCTGTTTTAAGGAAACTTTGCGCATCCCCAAATATTTCCTCTGCCAACTTTCTGTCTCCATCGCTGCGGCAGCTCTCAAGGAAAAGGAGCAGTCGAAGGGGACACACAAGGAGGTAGGGATAAACTCTGTGCCCCCCAGGCGTGCGCCAAGGGACCATTTCTCCAAGTTCTCCAGCCAAAAATCACCCTGGGGAGATGTCTCACCTGCCGGCCCGGCCACGGTGCAGCTTCCCACGGAGCCCGGCTCAGCCGCAGGACAGACACTGGAGTGCCAGGAGGTCCCTCCGCTTGCTGCGGCCGGGAGCCAGTGAATGAGGAAATGCTCCGATTTCACTTTCTTTTCACAGCGTTCTGGTTCTGAACAACCCTGATGGCGCATCCCGGCAGCCCCCGATGAATTGACCGGCATCCCTCATCCTCTCCATCACCCGGCCAGGCCATTCGCCACCCAGGTCTTGGTGCGTGGGGGCGAGTGGGAGAAAGAAACTTAACGGATGTGAGCAGAAAAAAAAAGCAGCTTATTTTTAAGTGTCTAAACTTTTTTTTTTTCCATGAATTTTTAAGGTATCACCTTCCCTTCCTGTTAGGGCTCGCCCTGAGCTTTGCTGCAGTCACTTCTCGCTTTGTTGCACTAAAAGGAGCACTTGGATTTGGCTTTTTGGGGTGACACAGGATTTTGGCTGCAAAACACCACCCAGCCCCGGCACAAACCTTTGCCCCGAAGCCACGGCGCTGCAGCCCACACCAGCTGTTTATTTATTGCTTCACTTCCTTCCTCCTTCATCCCCCCCGTAGTTCTTCCACCTGTGTCAAGGGTCCTGCAAAACCAGCCGGGACTTTGCAAAAAGACCCAGCAGCATCTTCTCTCCCCGCTTTGCCCTGGCGTCAGCCGTGTTTGCCGTCGGCTCCTGCCCCTTTGGGAAAGGGAAGGACTTTTCCACCACTGCAGCCCCTTCCCACCATGGGGCCGGCGCAGCACAGAGCAAACCAACCCGAGCGTTTATTCCCAACAGTGTTTATTTTAAAAATAAAGTCGTTTCATTCTCTACAGCCCCCACTGGGATCCACGCTGGGGGGAGACAGATCCGTGCTCTCCGTGGGGGATATTCCACCTGTGGTGCTCCCCACGCGTTCCCAGAGGCAGAGGCCGGTGCGGGACCTGTTTGCACAAGCATCTCCGGACGGATCAGACTCTCTGGAGCCGGCCAAGCCCAGCCCCAAGTGTCTGCGGCCACGGGAAGGCAGAACCTGGCACACACAGTGCCGGCACGGCAAAGGAGTCCCGGGAAAACAGAGTTGGGGGGAGCTCATCGCACCGTTCGTCTGCAGCCGGGGGTCTCTCCCCTCTCCCGGGGTAGATGTCTCATGGAGAGGCAGAGATTCCCCCCGGGAGCGAGGTCAGCTTCAGACACGGGGAGCGAAAAGGCTGAGTTTGAACACAGGGAAGCAGGGAGGGCGGCTGGATGCGGCGCGGGAAGGGAGCGCTCACATCTTGGGGAAGCTGGCGAGGTTGGCGATGCCGCAGGCGTTGTTCATGTTGCGCGCCAGGAGGACGTAGCCCTTGTTGCCCCATTCCTCGCCCCAGCTGTGGGGAGCAAAGGCAGAGCCTGAGCTGCCAGCAGAGCCGCCGGCAAACCCCAGCCCGGTGAAAAGCAGCCCCGCCGTCCTGCCGTACCTGTTCTTGATGATCCAGTGCTTGGTGCCCTTCTGTGTGCCGTAGCCCACCGCCAGCATCGCGTGGTTGATGTTTTCGGCATTGCATCTCTCATCATAGTACACGCCTGGGGGACAGGACAGAGGGTTACGCTCACCCGGCCATGCCTCAGTTTCCCCACACTGCCCAGTGGGCACCAGAAGGGGTTCGCTCCCCCAGCTCCTCACCGCGGCTGTAGAACTGGAAGGAGGGCAGGCTGGCGTCAATGCCCACGGAGACGGGTCCGATCCTGGCCACGGCCCTCTTTAAAGCCTTCTCATTCCCTTTGGGGATCTCCCGGTAGCCGCGGCACTTGGCCGCCTTCCCGGTGGGGCTGTACATGCAGCTCTCGTCCTGCGTGGGACCAGCAAGGTCAAGGTGAGATGGGGATGGGAGGGCGCAGATGGAGACCTTATCCCCCCTCCCAGCCCCAGACCTGGCCGATGTAGGGGTAGGCATCCTCCGAGTCGATGCCCTGGTTCTGCCGGACGTACTCAAAGGCGTTGGTCATGTAGCCGCCGCCGCAGCCATCGTTGTTGACCACGCAATCCACCAGGTTTTGGGGGCTGAGGGCGAGCAGCTTCCCCGTCTTCCGCTTCAGCTGCCCCTCCAGTGCGCCCACCGAGCTGAAAGCCCAGCACGAGCCGCACTGGCCCTACGGGGACACGATGGGTGAGACACGGGAGTGCCACCCTGCTCTGGGCACCCCTGGGAGCACCCTGCTTACCTGGTTCTTGACGGGCGTCACGTAGCCTTTCTTCCTCCAGTCCACAGCAGCTGGGGCTCTCTCGGTCCAGTCGGGGACGTAGAGCGTCTCGTTGTGACGTGGGTGGCCACGGGGCACCTTCAAGCCTGTCATCACCCTCACCACCTCCTCGCTGGTCTGGAGAAGGAGCCCAGGGTGGATGGGTGCAGCCCTGGGGCTGCTGGGCAGAGCAGCGCCCAAGGGTGCTCAGTCCCCTCTCTCCCATCCCATTGCTGTTGTGTCCCCCTGGTGACACTCACCATGTCACCCAGGTGGTTCATGGCCAGCTCAAAGGTGTGGACGCCCAGCGAGTGCTCCAGGTTGTGGGTGTTGATGTACTTGAGGTTCTTCTCCCAGATCAGCCTCCGCGCCACCTCATCCGCCTGCATCACGAGGTGAGACAGTGCTGGGTGGAGGGGTCCTGCCCATGACCCCCACCACCACCATGGGGACACCAGCCCCATAGGGACATCACCAGGGTGGTCCCCAGCTCCCTCCTCCCAGGTGCCGGTCCCCTCCTGCGGGGCTCTGCCATACCTCACCGTTGTACTGCTTGCGGTAGGTTTTCTTCCATAGGTCCCACTGGGCGTCCAGCTCCTGCTCGGGGTGCAGCTGGGCCACCGCCGCGGGGACCAGCAGGGCTAGCAGCGTGGGCCACCACATCCTGGGGAACGGGGACAGAGACAGAGCCTGAGAGGGCTGGCCAGGGGACAGGATCCTGTGCCCACGACCAGGTCAGTCTATAGGGGACTGGGAGCCTGTGCCCACCCCAGTGCTGGGCTATAGGGGACAGGACCCCACGTCCATCCCGTTTCCAGACCATGGGGACCCCTCTGCACCCCAGCATTGAGCCATGAGGGACCAGGCCCCCAGCCCCACTCTGTTCATGGGCTGGGGGAGACCACAACCCCGGACCCAGCCCATTTCCAGGCCACGGGAACCAGCACCCCCTGCCCACCCTGCTTAGGGGCTGGTGGGGGGGCCGGGACCCCCCACCCTCCCCTGTTTTGGGGGCCGGGACCTCGCCGCGGGCAGGGCTGGCTGGGCGCAGGCATCACATGAGCCGGGACAGCTGGTTCCCATCACTGCGCTGCTGGCGCCTTTCCGGCAGCCCTGGGCCGTGGGGAAACCGAGTTTTGGGGGGCGCAGGGAATGCTGGAGGGAAGCCAGGGGGGCACCTGGGCATCCTGCCCCCTCCTCTGCTTTACCCACTCGCTCCCGGCATCCACTTTGTCACCAGACCCCCAGGGCAGAGCAGGGATGGGGACACCAGCCCCAGCCTGCAGCCCACAGCCCCGCTCGATGCTCCGTGCCTCAGTTTCCCCTTTCAGCCCTCTAACTAAGGGTCCCAGCGCTGCCACGTGGGACCCTATTCCCCCCCAGCTCCCACTGGGGTCCAGTTCCCTGGGACAAAAGCCACCCAAGTGACCCAGCAAGGTCTCCTCAGGTCTCCCGGCCGCCCAGGGGACCCTCTCCCACCCCGCTTACCTCAGCATCGTGCTGTCGGTGGGAGAACGGCACGGTCTGGGACCGGGGGATGCGGGTGCCGCGTCCGCAGCTCTTTTATGCCGCTGGATTGAGGAAGTTAAGAAGCAGATGGAAAATTTTGGCAATGACCCAGGTCTGCACAGGGCTGGGGGGAAGGAGGAGACGGGGGGGACGCAGCAGCGGCTCCCTCCCGGCTTCACGTGATGCTGCGGGGCAGAGCTGAGTCAGCCCCGGCTCCGCATCCTGCCCTGGGGACATCCTCCTGCCCCAGCATCCCACCCTGGGGACATCCTCCTTGTCCCACAGTCCTGCCCCAGGCTCACGCTCCTGCCCCATGGTAGAGGGGCTGCTTGTTCCCGGGAGACCCACGTTCCCCCCCAGCACCCCAGGGAGGGCTGAGCTTTGGCAGAGGCACTACGTGGCAGGATTAGACCCTCCCCAGCAGCTCAGGGTTGTTGTGGGACATCATCTCTGTCCCTCATGTCCCCAACCCAGGACTGCCTCCCCTGCCACCTCCTGTCCATGCAGGATTCGGCCACCCCGTGGGCAGTTCTGGGGTCACAGGTATGGCCCAGGGGGACCAGGCTCATCCCCGACCCCTGGCAGCAGCACCAGGGGAAGCGGGGCCAGACGGTGCTTTCTGCGGTGACTGGCACCACATCACGCGGCTCCTGCTGGGACAACTCAGAAAACCTTGTTCACTGCCCGGAAGGTCCCGATGGCATTAGTCCCCTGTCCCAGGCACGCCACGCTGGGGACATCATCATCGTCACCCAGCCGTGGGTACGAGGATGGACTGTCCTGGGGAGCAAGGGGCAGAGTTAAGGGGATGGGAGCAGCACCGAGGCAGCGCCTCCAAACACCACCCGTGTCACCCCACCACCGCAGGGGTCCCCAGAGAGAGGGACCCACGTCCCACGCGTGAACTCGCCCTCCCCGGCTGCTGAAGGGGGTGACTGAGTCAGCCCGGGGCTCCGCCACGGACTCATCGCCCCGAGCACGGGGCCCTGACTGGGCCGCGCATGACCGAGGGGCGAGGCCACCGGCACGGGGACCAGACTGCGGGGAGCCGAGCATTTGAGGGGGCCAGAGATGGATCAGAGGAAGGGGGGGAGGGAGAGGCTGAACTGGGGGCACTGGGCTGATTCCCTCTCTGGCTGCAGGGCTGGGGGAGAACATGATGATCCACAAACCAGGAGATCACAAGAGCCTGCTAACACGCTCCAGACCACGACTGCAAGTAATTAAGAGGAGGAGGAAGGGAGGGACAGGGATTTGCGACCATGGCCACGGTACGGCAGGAGGCAGAAATGAGACAGAGCTTTGAAAAAAAAAAAAAAAAGGGAAAATATCTTGTTGTAAAACCTCTGCTACATATAATCATCTGCAACTCCTGCCCTGGGCCCCAAACAAGCCCCCCCACCCCGAGGAGGAGGTTTGGCTCCTGCCCACCCCAAGCGATTGTACGATAAAACAAACCCCCCCCTCACATCGAAAAATAACACAATGATCAAAATGGGATGTGACAGAAGGAGCTTCTTCCGCCCTGGCTCTGTCCCATGTCCCCCACCGCTCTGCCACAGCCCCCAGGATGGGCCGGGGACCCCACGGTGGGGGCAGTGGCAGACACCAAGATCCCGCCAGCCCCTCACCAGTCCTCATCCCCTGCTGCTGCCAGCGTTTCCTCAAGAGGTTGGGCATCTGCCGGCTGCTCCGGCTGGTTTCTCTTCCCCAGCAGCTTGAATCGTCCATGGCAGGACCCAAAACTGGAGGGGGCTGCAGCAGCGTCACCCACGACAGCTCAGGGAGAGATGGGCTCTGGCCTGGGGACACACAGACCTGAACTCGTTGCTTTTCGTCCACGTGGCCCCCAGATCCCGGTGTGCTTGGAGGGGGGTGTTTGGAAGCACCACAGGCAAGTCCAGCTCCCACTGCTGCCCCAGGACAGAGCTCAAGAGCTGAAGAACATCGCTCCAGAAAGCATCAGAGCTGCAGCTTCACAAAGGTCCAGTTCCCCAGGGCTCCATTTCTGTAGAAACGGGCATTTTCCTCCTCCTTTGGCAGTTGAGCGCTGCTCCATCCTCCGTCCGGTGGGGTCGGCAGGGTTCCGAGGCTGGAGGATGGTGCAGCTCGGCGCTGGTCCTTCACGCGCCCCCTTCATCCTGCGAGGGGGCCTCACGAGCTGAAGTTAACACCTTGCTACTTCACAAAACCGATCTCTTCTGAGCCTGAGAGAACGCCACAGCCTGGCCACGGGGACGGCACGGGACGTGAGGGGCGGCTGCGGAGGAAGAGGGGCCCATGGTGGTTATTGCTGGTGGCATTTTCCCTGGGTAGAAGGACAGGGGTGGATCACGGCACCTTTCCAAACTCCCTAATGGGAGATTTCCCAGCTTTCCATGAGTAAATTTGGAAGTGGTGTTTGAAGTGAGAAAAAACTTCAAATCTTAGTTTTCCAACAAAAGTGGGAGAATAAAAAAAAAAAACAACGAAAGCTTTCTGCTCCACTATCAAGAGGAATCTCTCCGGGTCTCTGCAAGCACTGAAACCTGACAGTCAGCAACTCAAATGTTTCAAAGCCTTCCCCACACGGATGTCATCTGCATGGTGCATCTCCAAAATCTGCTCTTTGGAGCGTCTCCCCCACCGTCGCAGCACCACGTCCCGCCAGTCCAACCACCACATCCCTTCCTTGCCCCGCGCCGGCAGAGAGGATGCTCACGGCCAGCCCGGGGGTCTCAGCGCAGGGAGGAGAGAAACGCCCAGATTTCATCCAAAACAAAACCAGGCTTCCAGAAAAGCTTCGTGTTCTTCCCCTGTTGCAGCTGTGCCAAGTTTCCTTCCAAGTCAAACTCTGCAATGAACAAATTTTCCTGTTGAAATTGAAGCAAGGCTCGCCATCACGGGGGGAATCAAACTGTTCTTCCAGCCCCTACACACCCTGAGGAGAGCAAGAGTTGCCGCAAGTTTTTTTCCACTGAAGAAGCCAGAAGATTCAAAGTCAAGGTTTAAAATAAAAAAAAAATTATATATATATAGATATAAAAAATAATTCTGTTCCCTATCTTCCCCTGCTCTCCTCCATTTTGCAATTTGGCAACAGGGCCATCATATGGCATGAATTTTTCTTTAAGGAGACGGTGAGTGTAAAAGCAAATATCGCCATTCAGAGCATGTAGTGAAAAACACAGCTCCTCAGCGAGCCCCTGAACGAATCCAGGGCCTCTCTGCGCGGGGAACCAGACGCCCAGCTCCAAAACGAAGGCGAGGAACTCAACCTAGATGTGGTAAAATTGCACGGACAGCGCAGAGCCGTTTTCTCCCCCCACAAAAGCTGACAAAAAGCCTGTTGAAACATTGGTTCATGGCAGCGCAGAAACCATCAGCTGCAAGACTGATGCGTCGAGAACAAAGCTACATAGATAATATTTTTATGGCTCGTAACTATCCCGTCATTCACACGAATGACTGGGCCCCGAGGGAGTTTATAGGTCACACTGACTACAGAGGCCCATATTCATTGCACAGTTCACAGAAGAGACGGCATCCAAACAAACACCAACGTGCCTGCCAACATGGGAGTCTCTGAATAAAGCACCCCGGACTGGAGACGCAGTAACAACCCTCCAAAGATGGCCAAGCTTCCTCCAAGGAGAAAGCTGGCTTACAACAAGGATTCTTACACGAGCATCCTCCAGAATTGCGTTATACAGGGTTAACGCTTGGAAGAGTTTCTTCCAATATTTAAAAAGTTACAATACTTTGTGTTTTATAGAAAAAGAGTCACGGTATAGAAGACTGAAATAAAAACAGTAAAAGCCACCTTATGAGTGTGGAGGGGCTGTCTGTAATCCAGACAGGAATCCCTCCGACCAGCCCAGCGTGCAGAATGAAAACCGCTCACGAGCGGCTCCGGAAACACGGGGCCTTCGGTCAATGAGCGCAGCTGCTCTCACAGCACTCGAGTCCTGAAGCCTCCGGGCAAAGAGTCCCCCGCTGCCAGCGCCGCGCAGAGGAGGTGCCCAAACCCACACCACCTTGCTCCTGCACGGCCATCCATCCTCCAGGCTGTCGGGCAGAGTTTCGCCTCCAGAAGGTAGGAAGTGTTTAGAAAGTTCAGCAGTCTTTGAAAAAAAGACTTAGGTGTTTTCCTTTACACGTGGATATTATATATAGCTATAATTTGCTTCCCCTAGGGCTTATTTTATTCTGAAAAAGAAGGGAATATATTCAACTCTGGGAACTCTTCATTGTTGTAGTTGGGTCCTTGGTCTCCCAGCATTGTCAGCATGTCCTGCGAGGATACAAGGAGAGCGTTATTACCTGGACTAGAATATCACGTTGGTAATTTAGCCACGGAGGAGTTTGCCAGGGTAGGGACTGCATACCGGGATGGTCCCTTCCCTCCCAAGGGCACACGGGGTTTTGTGTCCAAGGCTGCAGGAGAGCAGTGAATTTAAGTCATGAGCAGTGACTGCACTGACTCCTTTGAAAGCAGGGGGCAGCAACTTGCAAGAAGAATACGAACTCTCAGGAGTTATCTATACTTTATTGGATTGGGGGGGCGAGTGGGTGTTTGCCTCTTTTGTTTTTAATTAGAGCTAGAAGGGTTAATTCAACTGCGGAACTGGTAGAGTTCCACACTGATCCTGCAACAGACCAAGACACAAAGCCACTCCAGCTGAGACCTCTCTCCCTCTCCTTTCCGATTTCAGCTCCACCAGGTCACTCACAAGTCTGAGACCTCACCAGATACTACCAACTAAAGGGACAAGCTCTCGGCGCTTCAGCCAGCTGCCCACACTTGGGAAGCAAAGACCATTCCTTCCCGCAAGATTGGCCCACACCAGTCCTCGCTCGGGAGGTTAAAAAAGCACCGTCTTACTGAGAAGACCTCAGGCTGGCTTGGCTGCGGCTGCTGCACGTGTTGCTCCCCGGAGGCTGGGCCGTGGTGCTGTCCTTGCCACTGTGGCCACATCCCCACACCTTCGGCTGCCCGCGTCTGGAACGGGGCGGGGGTCTGCGCTGCCTCCGTGGCTGTTTAACAGAGAACAAGTCAGCAAGTGATTCCTGGTGCAGGGCTGTGGTTTCTATGATCCTGTAACGGGACTGGGAAGTGCACTACTCATTGTGTGGTGCCTACTGGTGACAGGGTAAGATCTCCCCTCCAGGAAACGCCACTCAACTGTCACATGTATTAAGGCATTTGTCAGTACCCATCTACGGGGCAGAACAAGAACAAACACAGGCGAGGCCCCAGAGGGGTTTGTTTCCTCCCAGTCAGCCTTAAAATGGTACAAAATTCATCTGCTCTGGAGCCTCGTGCTGGGACGACGGTTAAAGGGCAGTGTTAGCCAAAGCAGGGATTTAGCTGTGCTCTCCACATCTGGGCATTCCCAAAATACACAAGAAAACGATGGAGATCGTAACACACACCAAGGCTGATGGTCCCAGCTTTCCTCCAAGGGGATTCTGTTGCCACCCCAGCCTCCCCAGCACCCCAAACCATACTCACTGAAGCCCGTGCCACGGCTGGCAAGGTTCGGGTAAGCAGCCCCAGTAGGGGAAGCCGTAGAGCCAGGTGCTGTCATGGGGCTGAAGGAGGACGGGGTGCCTTGGAAAGTCCCCATGCTGAAGGAAGGGGGCCGAGTCTTCACCGTCTGGGATGCCACTTGCTGTAAGAGAGCAAAAAACGGGAGAGGAAAAGGAGAGATGAATTTATTCTGAACCTCGTCTTCACCAGGGTGAGAAGGTGCTGGACTGGCCCCAAAGGAAGAAGCATAGGGGCACAGAGCATTGCTCCGTCACTCAGCCAGAGTCAGAGCAGGTTGATTCACGATGGCGAGAAGGGTCTGTAACGCAGCAGGGACTCGGGGCCTGCACCACCGAGGCTTCAGGCTTTGCTACCTGGGGTGTGAATGCTGGCCGTGTCCCTGGCGCCCAGTTGGTTCCGCTGGCCTGAGCGGGGTTGGAGTGGCGTGAAATCTGTGCTAAGATCCGGCCCGCTGATGAGGGCTGCTGCTGAATAATGTTCACAGGAGGTACCATGCTGCTGCTCCTGGAAGACAGAATAGGCACTCTTAGGGCGCGAGGTATCACATACAGGACAAAAAGGGACAAACGCCATCTCTACAAGTTATTGGTGGGGGGGAAAATGAGCCCAGAGAAGTGGGGTAACTGCGCTCACGTGCCAGGGCCCCTCATGCTGCCCTGCTGCGGGCACAACTGGCAGGAGCTGCTGGGGTTGTGAGCAAGGCTACTCTCACCCAGCTCAGTTCTTGGGCTTCAGTCTAAGCATTTGTCTGAGGCAAATGTCTGAGGCATGTCTGAGGCAGAGCCATCCCACAGACAAGCGTTGGAAAGCAACAGAGCAGAGGGATTATCAGGGAATTGAGGTAGAAGCTAGGGAGGTGAAGATGAGGGTAAGGAATGGCACAGCAGAGGAAGGGCCGTGCTGACTCTGCACAGCCTCGAAGCTCCTGCACCTCTGAGCAGGAGCAAAGCAGCACCAGGCAGGAGCACAGGGGTGCAGGAGCCCTTCTCACCCCCACTCCTCAAAGCAAGAGATGCCTGCACAGGCTTCCCCTGTATTTTCTGTGCACACTATGTAGGAACACATTTACGGACAATCACTGCTACGCAGACAGAGGCTGGGAACACTTAGCTGTTGCAGAAGGACACACAAACCGGATAGGAACAACAAGATAAAATTAACACAAAGCCATTCAAAGCACAGCACAGGAAACCTCACCTGAAGTTCTCGGCAGGTCGCGATGGGGTAAAAGTGTTTCCCTGCGTAAAGAGGGGCTGGTTGGCAGGCACTGTGCTGGCAGGAATGGCTTTGTTCTGGTCTGTGGAGAGAGGCTGAGTCACTTTAGGGCTGAGAATGTCTCAGGAACAGGGACAGAGAACCAGTTGCAAGAGACGTGCCCATGCGAAGGAAGACTGTTTTGAGCCAAAGCATCAAACATGACTGTCCCTTATCCAGACACAGAATCCAGATGGTTTTGTAAAGTCTGTTTAATTTGATTTCCTCTACATTTTCTAATAAACTTTGCATTAAGGTTCTCTGGGGTTAGAGCATCCACTACATTCTGTGCCCAGACTGGGAACACAGAGAACTGCTCTCTGGGGACAAACACGAAGGATCAGACTAAGGCAGGCAGAAACACACAGAGCGAGAGACACCTTATAACCCACTGCCTCCTCACACCTCTCCAGAAAAACACTGGCTGCAGGACAATTCACTGCCACAACAGTGTATCAGCGTAGACAGGAATTATCCACCCGGTGTCAAAATCAGCAGCATTCTGCAAGACCCGGGCTGCCACAGCACAGTCACGCTGAGCCTCTGCACCCAGAACTGCTCTGACTGAGTTAGGAAAGAGCAAAGAGCACTTGGATTGAAGCTGAAATCAGATAAAGATACGATGTCATGTCTCACAGCCCTGCACTCCTCACCTGTATTGATACTGCTGTAGATTTCGCTGAACCTTGGGTCCCGCTCCTGATTAAAAAGGCTCTCTGCCTTCTCCAAGGGCTTGCTGTGCTCCGGGCCGGCAGCAGTCACAGGCTGAACGGGAACCTGGGGGCAGGTACAGATGTGAGCTGTCAGCATCTCGAGCACAAAGGAAGTCAGCAATGTCACAGCCAGCACGGAGAACAGCTGAGGGCTTTGCAGGCAAAGACCTCGCACACAAGAGGCCAGGCTGCTCTCCGGACTCCAGTGCATTTTATTGGGACAGCGTGGCCATTTGGGGCTGGCAGCATGGACATGGGGGTAGTGGGGAGGGTGCCACAGGGGCAGATCACAATCAGGGAAGCAGATCCAGCAAAACCCAAGCCAGAACACCTTCCTCTCCAAACTCTCAGCAGCCTCAAGTCAATCTTGTGCGGCCACCTTTAAAGCCCCAGCAAAAGGCAATTTAAATAATGCAGGACAACAAATGCAAGGAGTAACCGAAACCCCTGTTGATTTACCTGTGAGTGGTCGTAACCAGACAGGCTCTCTCTTCCTGGGACCACTTCCAGCTCTGTCTGTTGTGGCGGCTGCTGCTGCCTAAAATAGAAAGTCTCTGTAACAGGAGAACACCGGCTGCTAAAAACGATTGCCAAGGGAACAGATACTCTGTGGTTACACCAATGATTCATTAGCCCAGAGGAGTTCATTGCTGCAGAGAGGAAAGTTTGGGGAGGAAGGCTATTTGACAGGAGGGCAGAACCAGCAAGAGAGGCACAGTAAAAGGAGCTGAGCACCTCCTGACCTTGAGGGCAGCTGTGCCGTGCCCATCTCCAGGGGAAGGCTGACACTCTGCCCCAGCTGGGGCCTCTGCATTGAGTTTGACAGGGCAGGCCGAGACTCCTGGCTCGAGTTCCTTTAAAGCAAAGAAAAAAAAAAAATACTTAAAAAATACCAAATGAAAGCAAACAGTTGGCTACTGCGTGTAGGAGAGTGCGCCTGTCTTGGACAAGATTGGAAGCTTTGCTTTTGCAAAACCTGTTTGAGTGAAGGATCCTTCCACTCGGTTTCCGTGGTCTCTGGAAGGGGGGGTGTCATGTAATATAACGCTAAGGGCTGCGAGCCAAAGGGCTCTGCCCCTTCCCACTCAGTCACTGAGCAGGGGAGCAATTAATAACCTACACCAGGAGCACGGCCAGACCTGCATCATCCTTAAAGCACAAGCAAAGGTTGTAGGAGTCTAAAACCCCCCCCAGGTTTTCCATTCAGCTCTACGTCAGACACTCCAGAGCTGGAGCCTCCAGGGACCACCAGCAGTTTTAGGTTTTAAGCCCAAGACATTGGTGGGGTTCGTTACGCTCTTCTGTTAACTGTCAGAAGTCAGTTAATGTTTAACTCCCACAAGAAAGGATCAAAAAAAATCCAGCGTTTTCTCAACAGTTCTTTTGCAAGCTGCTGCTTCAGTAGTACCTGATCTCAAAGATGGAACAATACAGATAACCTAGCAAAGATGCACATAGATAAAACATACCTCCAACACAATCGGACACAGATTGCTGCTTCTCTGGTCTGAATTTATGCAGTGCTTTTAGAAGGCATAGTATGGATGTGAGAATGGACGTGTGTGGAATGAATGATTTCAAAGAGATATCTCTAACAGCAGGACAGGAATTAAGGCCTGTATCAGATCTGCATCAGATTTCACCCCTGCACTCACACCACAGCTCTTTAAAGTCAGAGGGATTTGTCACTGCTCAACTCTTAATACTTCCTCATCAGAAAGCAGCAGCTTGCCAGCTGCGGGAAGAATTGCTACCTGTACTCTAGGACCTTGCCTTGTATAAAAAAAAAAAAAGCCACAACAAAACAACTCCTAGCTTTTCCACCTGCCCACAAGCAATCTAGCCATGTTTGCCTGGCTGGAGAGACTCCGCTTGCTGCACCCATGAATCACATGCAAGAACAATTTTGTCTTTATTTCAGTTGCTGCTCTTCTGTTAAGGGCCTGGAGCTCACTCATGGGAAGAGAGAGCAGCTCCGATCACTCCCAAAGGAGACGCATCGAGCCACCACCACGGTCAAGAAAGAGAAGAGAGCAGCAATGAAAGCAGTCTCCCCACTGGAGCTGGTTTCTGAATCCAAGGACGAAGCTACAGCAGTGGAGAAAAGTGTTTACTTTCTACCATCAGCTGCAGACAGTCCTGCTCATGTGAAAAGCCACTCTCTGGGCCAGCTGCCTCCCCCGACTGTCGCAGGAGTCCAAGAGCTGCATTCAAAGGCACGCTTTGCTAATATTAGCTCTGAATGCAAACACACAGACAGGAGACTTGCTCCAGTAACCAGAGTTAAAAAAAGGCACTGCTGGAGCTGAACTTTGCCAGCTTGCTAAGCCATACAACCACGACAGCCAAAGGAATTAAATTTCTTGCACTTTCTAGTCCTCCAGTGCCTGTCGGGGCCCAGGAAAAGAGCGCTCATGGGACTTAGCAGTTTCTCCAGGGTCTAGGCACATTGACGGGAAGCTTGGTGAGGGGGAGAGGCCAAAGCTCCCGCAGTTCTGTGCTGCTGGTTATTCTGGGACAAGATCCCATCAGGTTCGTGCGCTATCACTGGTGGTTGGCAAGTCATTTCCATGTACATACTTGACGTTGGTGTTGGTACAGATGATGTACTCAATTTCATCCGAGTAGGGGTTCTGGAAGGTAAAGGAGCTGGTTCTCATCCAGAGCCATTCCCGGTTTTTGGATCGGAATCGGAACATGACTGACAGAACCTGGCCTTTTAACTTCACCACCTAAAAAAACGTAATGCCATCAGTAGTACCTGATAAAAGAAGGTGTTGAAGAGCAACCTGCTTCTGAGCACAAGCCACCCCACCCACTAAAACCTTGTGATGGCCCTTTGCCTCAAAGCCTACAAGACCATATCTTGGTCTTCCCCAAATAAATGGCACTGCCACTATTCCCTTACACTGTTCTGATGCCTGAATGATATGGGAGGGGAATCCAATATCCCCCTTCCGGCTTCCACTTTCCTTATCTCTTTGCACTGGTGAGATGTATGAAAAAGCCTCCAGTAAATGAAGCACATGCTGTTGCTTCTGATTCCAACTATTTGGACAAATGGATATGAGCAGCTACTTTTTGGAGTCATGAAAGCACAGGGGCAGTCTTACCTGCCCTGCCACAAGTCCAACGCCCTCAGAAATAAGAGTAACGACAACAGGGCAAGCAAACCACATCCATTTCGAGTTGTGCAGCACTGGGCTGGGCCCTAGAGATGAACCAGTGTTTCAGCCACAGAAGCATGGCTTTCAAGTAGGCACTTTGTAGCCACGTCTCTGGCCCTAAAAGCAGACTGGACTAGCAGCCAGAGGATGAATTCAAGAGTTAGACATCAGGTGCTTCTGTTTTGTTTTGCACATTTACCGTTACGTGACTGTATCTGTAACTGTTTGCCATTGGACAAAGGAGAAATATCTAAGGTTTATTTTTCTCTTGGTTTTTCAATTAGTTTCATTGCTTTGCAAGCACCAAGGTGGGTTCCAATCTGAATGCCACACTGCATGCAAAGTGGTAGCCGAAGTGTTTTACCTGCTGAAAACTGTCCCGCAAAAGCTGTTGGTCTTCTGGGTGGCAGAAGTCCACAATGTCTTTCCCCAGAAGTTCCTAATTTTAAAGGAACCGGGAGAGAGATCAAGTCAGTTCATCTGGCAGGCAGACTCCCCTCTTTCAGGTCTGCCTCATTAATTCCACTTTGGATAGGTAGTTACTGCTCCCCCCCCACATCACTGTTACACAAACCAAGTACAGGAACCGGCATGCTGTATTTTAAAGAGAAGCACGACAGCAGTTGACTAATGTTTGATCTTTAACTTAAATGGAGGCAAACCCCATCTTAATTGACATTAGACATAATCCAGAGCCACCCGTCCTTCCAATGATCAAAGTACTTAGCAAAGCACATGAAAAAGCAACTGACGGAGAAGAAACACACATCTGGTTCAGGCCCTGGGCATTGTTTTACCAGATCTGTTAGACAAGCAGAGCCATGACGTACAAGAGAGAAGAGGGAAAAGTAAGCTTCAACAGCAGTTCTTTCTTAGAGAGCTCCTACCATTTTCTCACCTGTGGCTGGTAGCCAACAGTAGCCACACAGCGGTGATCTATGAAGGTGAAAATGCCTTCGGTGTTGTGCCGGGAGATGAACTCTGTTGGCTGACAAACATTGTTCATGTCCGTGCAGTTGGGTGAGCTGGTGACCTGCAAGGTAAGACAGAGACGGTGTTACCGAATCTTGCGAGAGCTGCTTTCTCCTGACCAGCCAGCCTTGCAGCCAGATTTGTGACAATCAGGGAACATCTTCAGTCAGAACAGTTTAGCTCTGTGGGCTTTTAGGACAAGGCAATGTTGAACCATTGAAAGATACTACCCACCTGGAGCCTGCCAATAGCCACGAGGCAAAACTTGCTGCCCTGGCCAGCGTCTGGGTCATCATCAGGCAGCGAAACACCTGAGAGGAGTGCCAAAAAATTCCAGCAAGGTTAATACAGGAAAAGAGACATGCAGTTCTGACTTCGATACATCTCTCTACCCTGTTTTGCAAGTCGATATCCTTTCCCAAGAAGGAATTTGGTAAATTAAGTTGCCTCCCCCTCCTCTTTTTTTTTTTTTTTTTTGCCAGAAGGGTTAAAGATCTCTGTAACTTTCAGCACAAGCTAGCACATCAGACACTGTAGTATTATTTTCATCCTCTACAGTATCTCTACTGTTCAGAGACACAGAGCTCTGATCCAGCATCTGCAAAAATTAGTTCAATCCTAAAATGAGAAGTGCCAAGATACATTTGGAAAGCATTTGCAGGCACGTTCAGTTCAGAGAATGGACAACTTCAGACCATATGTTCTTAAAAACAGCCACAACTGAACACTTCAGCTAAGTCTTACCTGCGGGGGGCCAGGCTTTTATGTAACCCGTGCAGTGCACCACAACGTAGTGAGGCTCGCCATCTTTTGCGGCACCTAAGCCATTCCTTGGGAGAGAGAAACAGTCTGATTGTGCTGGATATTACACCGGGGTAAGGTCAGGCAAGGTTTCTACTTGTATTTTAAAAAAAAAAGCCTCCACAGAATGTCTTCAGGGTTAAAAAAAAAAAAAGAACAAAAACTTAACAGAAATGCAAGAGGTTCAAGAACAGAACAGGCCGGAATCTATCTCAATTTCAAATTAAAAAGGGACAATATACACCAGAGCCCAACAACAACAGTGTGAAGAACATGTCGTGTTCAACTGACTTAAAATCCAATCTTGGAATAAAGATTAATCTTCCCCAGGATTATCTTCCTTAACATAATGGTAGTTTTGTTCCTCTACCCACAGCTCTTCTATGAGCTGTACTAGTCCACCCTACACACACTCACCACAGTGTGTCCCCACCACACTGATGACGGAGCTGTAGCTCTTTTTGCTCCTAGCAACGCAGCGTGCTTGCCCGTAACTCTTGTATTATTTACCTGCAGCGATTCCTCATAAAGCTGAGACGATTTACAGAGACTGGATCCACTGAGCTGTTGCCACACCTGTACCAGAATGGGAAATACAAGGGGGAAAAGCTTTTATCTTTCTTGGTCAACATCAAAATGATTTGACAATCTTGAATAAGAGGAAGCACTCTATAAGCGGGGATGAACCTTTGAATCGCCATCACTCAAGTGAAACGCCCTCATTCTACAGACTTTAAGGGAGGTAACACATAGGGTCAAAATAAATTGTTACTTGAAACTGGATCTTCTACAACAGTCCTGAGAGCTGTCTTAGCACAGGGCAAAGAAAAATCTCAGGGATTCAACTGTTAGCTTTGTGTGGACAGCTCAGCCATGTTATATCATGTCTACGTCAGAATGAGCAAAAAGAGCCGAAATAAAAGCATGATGGGGCCAGGCAGCAAGTTCAGCTCCAGGCTCAAATGAGGTTTCCCCAAGGGATCTCTGCATTACCTCATTCGGCAGATGAAAGATCTTCGTGAACCCATACACATCCTCATGGACTGCTGGCCTTCCTTCTTGACAGTCCCCGTCTTCAAATCTAGGATGCGGCCTAAAGAAAGAAGAAAAAACAAGATGCCGCTGCAATGTGAGTCCTTTCACCAACACAGGCACCAGGTAACATATTAGGAAACTAGCAAGACACAAGTGTCACCAATGGTACCTTTAGATGCATTCTCAGGGGGGGCTGCAGCATCCTTGTTAGAAAGGCACCAGGGTTTGGTTCCTTCTACAAAGGGAAGGTTTTAATCCAAGTCCTCTGCAGGCTTTCACACTGCCCGCCCCCAGTGACCCCTTCCCAGGCTGCTTTACCTGTCAGTGCATTCTCCGATGTGGAGAGCTGCTCCCTCAGCTTGCCCACGTCATCCGGGTGCACCTGGTCATAGAGGGTGCTGCCAAACCATTCGGACTGGGGCTGGTTCAGGACAGGAGTCACGGAATCGGAGACATAGACCACCCTCCCAGTCTCACAGGACACTATGAACAGAAAGCCGTCGGCTGCCTCTAGGATCAGGTGTTTGAGTTCCTGCATTCACAGACAGACAGACATGTTCTTAACCCCAGAGCCAAGCAGCTGACACCCTCTAAACTCACCCTGGGTGCCTATCTCTCCCCACCCACAATTTAATCCCCCCTCCATGATTACAGTATTTCCCACAAAGCAGCATCAAGCCAAGACCTGGTCAGTGAGAAAGGAGGGTTTGTAGGTGCCGTCAGTGGAGGTATTGCCTGTGCCACGCAGGGACTTCATGTGAGAGACAGCCATGCGCAAGATGGTGAGCTTGTCTGGTTTGCGGGCCAGGGCACTGCAGGTGGGCACCATATCTGACAGCTCTGTGATGTAGGCCGTCATCTTGTTCCTTCGCCTACGTTCAATCTCGCTGTGATTTTCCCTGCAAAAAGCCAGGGAGGAGAGGAGGAAGACGAAGTTACCAACGGCCCAGAAGCCTCAGCCATTTCCCCACGTCAACGCTTCCACAAGGCCAGAGTGCAAAACACAGAGATGCATCGGGGTCATCAGGAGTTAGAAGGACTACAAGCGCCTCACATGCTGGGCGTGCACAAAGGAACGCAGGAACAAGTGCAAGGAGGAAAGTCTACAGTTGGACCTTCTTTGCTGCAGACAAGAGCCTCCCTTTAAATCACATCGGTTCCCCGGTATCTAGTGAAGGCAACTAGCTAGGCTAAGCTATTTTAGCAGAGAAAGACACTTCCCCATCAGTTCCACAACACTGCAGCAAGCCAAAGGATTTCTGCCTTTACCATGGCCTCGGCTCTCAAAGTGGGGCTCACCTCACCCTACTGAGGAAACTTGCTTTTAAACAGCACTGGTGCAGACAGCCTATGAAGACTCATCCCACGCACGGTTTGCCCAAGGATGAATCAAATCCCCTCCACCACCACCCTGCAGACACCCATGCGTCTCCAGTAACCATACAAGGAGGCCAGGGCTACAGCCAAGACTCGGGCACCTGAATTACAACAGATGACTCTCACCTTGCAGTGCCTTTATGGAGACACTTCTCAATTACATCCAGAGCCTTTGACAATACCATGGCAGGAGGGAAAGCTTTAGAGCAGATATACACCTGATTTCTGTACGGATCAAGGCCAATGTGGATGGACCATCTCCCAGGCACACAGCTGGGTGGTGCACGCAAACCTCTAAAGAGGCACAATGACAAATGCTGCCCACTTACAGCCCTTGAAGAGGTTCTTCACGCGCCTTTTGCAAGTCTGCTCACAGGGCACAGTCCCTACCAACCCCCGGAGACCAGAACATAACCTGTTTAGACTTGGGGTTTTTTATCCAGTATATGTAGTTTAACTGGGTGACTAAGGTGTGTTTTTCAAAACAGAACTTAAAAGCCAGGTTTCCTATACAGAAGGATGGATCAGATGCAAGGAAGCACATGGTGGGAAATGAAGATGAAAGTTTCAGAAGGAACAGACAGGCAAGTGAATTAAAGAGGATAAATACAGAAATGGAGCATTTATCACTACCAGGTGTGTGCACTCAATGACCTTGCTCCTTGCTGCAAGAGACTGATATTCAGAAAAAGAAGTGCTTCAATTATCACACTCACCTTTAATTCAGTTTCTCCAAAGTCACATGCTCAAGTGTGAAAATGAAGCCACCTTCACTACAAAAGCTACTGGGAAACTACCAGACATTTTACTTGCCCTACTGCCAAATATTCTTTACTACAGGCTCTTGCATGACAGCAACAACTGACTACTGGGGACAGAGGAAAGGGTCACTACTTCATTGGAGGAGAAAACCTTGAAAAGCACTGCTGTTTGCTGTATTCACAGGCCCCACCTCTAGGGTTTCCTTATCTCCACAAATATTTAAGCTATGCGATACTGCAGTTAGGAAAGGCTGTGTCTGGGGGTTATTTTTTGTTTTAAAACCAGCCAGCAGGCAATAAACTGAGCAGAACTGTGGCATTCTCAGCACCCAAGACAGTCTTTTTAGTCCTGTGCATTGCTTAAGAACAAGTCTAGGGTGGAACGGTCCTAAGAAGTTACAGGGTAAGTCTGCAAGATGGCAAGCCACAAAACAAGCCATTCTTCACAAATTACCAACCCTCAGCTCTGCAAGGGTAACGAGCTGTGGGTGGCAAGCAACAGAAACCTTGATGGTGATTTAAGCAGTTTTTATTTTGCAGCTGAGAATGGGGAAGGGTACATTTAGAGTAGGTGTTCTTCTGCTGGAGAAACGCAGTCCTGCCAACACACCATCTCAACCAGCTGCACACACACGTTCTCGGGGTACATTTCTGCATTAATGGTACAGCATTCAAAATGACTGCTTCGTCATTTCAGCCACAGTCCCTCGTTAGTTACAAACAGGAACTTGGGGGGGACAAAAAAAGAAAAAAAAAATCAATCTTGTTTCAAGTAAGTCTAAATCACTGTAATGCACAGGACACTCCCTTTCCTGAAAGGTTTCAAGGGGTAGAAAAAACCTGAACTAATACACTTTTTAATGTCTGGTTTGAGAGTACAACAGCATTCCTGTGACAAAACCTTACCAAGGCGAGAACAGGCCATTTGGCACCTTGATCCAACACAAGAGAAATTATATTTAGCTCAGGTTAGCAAAGCTAGAGTACTCAGTGAAAGCAATGGCCCAACCATGCTCTACCCTGCGGTCTTTGGCAAACAAATCCTTTTGTGTATTCTCCAAAGACATTCTCACAAGGGGACTAAATGCCTTTCCCCTCCTAATTCCAATTACACAGCAATTTCCAGAAGTCTGTTCAGTTTCAAGTCCTCTACTGCAGCAGATGAGGGAAGGAGAGGGGAAAAAAAAGAGAAGGGATGCCTAGAGAAACATTAAGGAAAGGAAATACTCTGCTTGTCCATGCTTGAAATCTCCATTCTCCTACCTGGCAAGTCTCTCCTTATCCGCTGAACTCTGTTCATCATCAGACCTAAAAATAAAATCAGCCATCTAAGCTAAAATGGAAAAAGTTTAAAGAAATGAAAAATGGGAAGATGTACTAGGAAACCCAGCCTACAGACACGTCTGTTTTGCAGAGGAGCAATTCCATAAAACAAAGCAGTCATTAGTTTGCAACATTACATATTAAGTGGGTGCTCGCTATCTGCATGGGTTTGAAGTTTTAACACGCTTACCAAGACTGCAAAATAGGCAAGGGGTAGCTCTGTTTTACATAGAACTGAGGTGCTGATTATTCTGCGCAAGATTAGAGGGTTAATGGCGACACTAGGAACTAGGGTCCTAGTCACATTAAACTATTCTTTCTTTAAAGAAAAAAATAAAAATCAATAGCCTCTTTGATAGTATTAACAAATCAGAAAAGCAGATTAAACCCAAAATCCACGAACAGCGTAAGATTCACAGCTAACAACACACATTTTCGTAATGCTGCGACATAAACACCATTCAGGACAAGACAGTCAAGAAGGCTACACGACAAACAGCACACAGATGTTACGCGCATCATCTACAAAAGGCACACGGACACCCCCACCAACCTGCATGCACTTTCAGTTTTCAGGGAAGAGGAATCTGCAAACCTTGTTTTACAGAGGCTGATGATAAGTTTTCCTCCTTGAGGTTTGGCTGCCTTGGAAAACAAATAATCCCCCAAAAGCTACCGCCAGGAAAGGAGAAGGTACCACATGTGTTCAGCAAGGCAGGCATGCAATCCCTCAAAGGCTGAGCGTCTAAAACATACACTGTGGATTTATGGAGTACAGGAGGTGGTTTCAGCATTAGTCAGCTGTGGTACCCTTCCACTTCAAACAGGTTTTAGCACAGTACTTAAAAAAAATAGTAGTCGTGTTCACTTTCATGCTCTGTTTTGCCTCACATCATCTGAGGAGGGAAGAATGTACTGGAAAATGAGGGCAGCCAGAGCTGCGAGGAGCATGATACGAACAGTCCCGGAGAACAGATCCAAGCACTCCAGGCAGGCCAAGCGGCAAAGTTGCCGAGAGGAGCTGTGCCACGCTTCTCCTACAGCAGCATTCGGGACATGAGCACACTAACATCACTGATGACTTTGTCACTGCTCTTCACCTCCTGCCACTGTCCTTGTTGCCCAAGCCAGTAATTGCAAGCGATAATCTCTACAATAAAGCGCACAGGTAATGCCGATGCCCCACCAGAGACAGGCTCTGGGCCTCAGCAATTCAGAAGTGACATTCAGTTGTTTTGTTTCTTTGTTTATTCCTTCCTCGCCTACCACGTGTGTATTAACCAGGGTGATCAAAGGCCACGGCACAACAGGGTTACAGGGAGCCAAGATCCCGCTCCAGCTACGGCACTGCACAGTTAGGCAGCAGAATTTTTAACTTTAAGGGCCGTGAAGTTGTTCAGCACTGCAGTGCTTGCCTACAGCATGGGCTTTTTTTGGTATTTTGCATTACCTTAGCGCTTAAATGTATTATTAGGGTCTGCTGTACCTTAAGTCCCCAGAGCTTACGACTCACACTAGGGAACAAAGTAATTCAGTGAGGGCTGACAAACACATTTCTAATTTGTTTGATTTTGGAACAAGTCAAACCACTTAAAAAGCTGGAAAACCCCAGCTTAGAAGTCCCTGCTAGCCCTTTGGCAGATAACAGCATGACAGTGACCTGAAATTTTGGCTTTGCAATTTTTTTGCCTCTCTGCACTGAGATTCTGACACAGGTTTATAGCTCTGGCTGAAACATTACAGAATAGACATTTTGCAAAGCTTTTATTTCTAGTTTCGGTGCACGACCTCAGTGAAAGCACAGGGAAATGCCCCTGCACCCAGCATCATTCCTGGCTCACCCTGCGAAGTGATCTGCCCTGCTGACCCTCAGGCTCCTTGACACAACACGCTGGGCAGTCCTTTCCCAATGTCCTCAACCACTTGAATTTTAACTCCAACTCCAGGAATTTCTAAAGACAGACCCCTCCTTGAGACAAGGCACTAAGCATAGTGTCTTGGCCATTTCTCTGTATTTGCTCATTTTATCTCTTAGCAAGACATAGCATGATATGCCTCTGCACTTAGGGGACACCCTGGAATTTACAGCACTTTGAATATACACAAACGAACTTCACTTTGACAAAAACATTACACATCAACACAAAATAAACCCATGAAATATTTAAATTGAGTTCCATGGCATTCAGAAAGCTGTAAAAATGCCATGAGGTCAGTCCCAGTACAAGATGGTACACAGCTACTCTCAGACACGGACAAGTAGACAACCCGAGCCAAAAATATTGCCTATAATGTTACTGTACACCCTGATCTCTAGGAAACTCCCTATATAGAGAGTGAGCTTCTGCCTAACTCCCCCACAAAACACACAAACCACAACATTTGCCAGGAAACCCTGTTCAAGTAAAACTTGAACTAAGTATGAAACTTGTCTGTCTGCAAGTTTCTTGAACAGGAGAAAAGAATGAGAGTCCAAGGCAACAGCTGAAAGAGACGTTGAAAAGAGGAACATAATTTCGTCACATTCATAATGAACTGGTCCAAAAAAAACATCACCTGGATCCTTTGGTGCACCTTCCTTCAAGGAAAGAAAATTCTAACCGCTAGTTAGAAGGGTGCTGCAGGATCTCTCTTACATTAAGGTGGTTTGGCACCAAAAGCTTCAAAAACTGCATCACGGCAGATTCTTACCTGGCAAATCTCTCTTTATCATTTGGCATCGGGTCATCATCACATCTAGGAGAAGGTGAGAGGAAGAAGAGTTCTTAAAGCGTTTACACCTACTTCTTTCCCAAAGACACAGAGAAGAACAAGGTTTAATAAATCACAAAAAAGGCCAGGTGTTAAAAAGGCAAACTCCGCTGTGCGTAGGCAATCCAGAACCACACTCTTCATTTATCTAGTTAAAAGACTACATTTTAAGTATTTTTATCACCTTGATGATGTTTTCCACATCACATTCATATCAAGGACAGTGGCATCACACTCAGTAACTTAAGCACAATCACAAAGAAATAGGTTAAATTGTACTTTGAAGATACAGTTAGCCCAAATCAAGACCCTCATCGGAAGGAACTCAGTAGGTAAAGCCTACGTTCTTCAGGACCATTATCATCTCAAAGCCACTCCGCAGCCATCTTTAAAAGCCTGTAACATATGGACTTCCAGTATCATTAGAGCTGTCCAATCCTAAACCACGCAGAGCAGCTACAAATAAACGACATGAGATCTTCCAACTCTTCTGCATTCCATATGGATCATGAGAGGAGATACTTGCAGCCTCGCCAACTCCTCGGGAGTAAGGATGTTTCTGTAATTGAAGCATCCTCACAACAGATGAGAATTAACTAACACGCGTCTGAAGCACTAACTCAGCATCTCCCTGTTGTGCTGATAAGCCATTTGGCAGAAGATTCTTCACTACAAAAGCCAGGGGCTTGGCCAGCAGCAGTGCTCCTATAGCGCTGCGCTGGAACAATCAGCAGATTCCTGGAAGCATTCACAGAAACTATTCAATCTTTTGAGATGCTGGTATTGAACACAGCAACATCATCACGGAGTTCTGCAACACCGGTTCAACCCAGGGCTCGCAAGGCTCACTTCTTCAGCTGGCCTTGTGTCGCTGTGGAGCTTTACCAGGGAGAACTGCAATGGAGACTGCATCCAAAGCAGTAACGGGATCCCCTCCCACCACAGCCCCTTCTCCGGATTCACAGACCCCACGTGCACAGCAGCTTTGCTTTGGCATCGGCTGCAAAGATGGAGGAATAGTGCTGACTAGGAGAAAGGGAAGAGTTTAAGGAAGTGGAGCAACTGCCTCCTTCAGACTCCCCCCGCTTCCCTCCGCGCTGCTGGAGAGGAAAAGCCACAGGAGCAGCAAGCTCCTGCTCTGGGGGAAACGCACAGACACACCCAGACCACACAACAGAAACTTCTGGATGCAATGTTCTCTCTCACCTGAGGAATTTACTGTTCCCTTCTCCATCATCATCAAAATCAAGCCTGAAAAATAAAAGCAAGAAGGTAATTATTAACCAAGCAGCTTCTCCTTCACAGGTTGCTTTTCTGTCTGTCCCCACAGGGATGTAGATGATTCCTGAAAGGAAGATTTAAGTAATCCCAAGTGCTAACGTGAAACAACCACAAAGTTTAGAAGGGGGCTTCCTTTACACGTCTATCAGAAACAGAGCAAGGAAACAGTTCAGAAGAGAAACAGCCCACTTGGAGCACCCACTGCATCACAACCTCCTGTTCCAAATGCTCTGGATCTGCTAAGCAGCGATCTGAAGCCCAACAGGCTGCCACAACTGCTCTTTTCTGCCCAAGGGACCGATCAAGAGCCTACAAATGGAGCAATCCCAATGCAAAAGCTTGGATCGGTCGCATTTAAAAAAACCAATACTTCAAGAGTTAAAGTTCAGTCTGGTGACCCGCGTAGTTGGCGTTCTTAGTTCAACAGCAGACAACGTCACTGTGTTTGCTGTAACAGGGTCAAAAAAACATTTCTAACAAGTGTATGTGGGAGGACCGAGGAAAAGCTTTTCACTGCACTTCCTTTGAGGATGGAAAACTGGTGTGTAGATGCAGCACAGCAGCATGCGTGTTTGTAAGTGAAGTGCGAGGAACAAGTAGCAGACAGCGTAGGAGGAGCTGCAGGGGAGTGGGAGCAAATGGAGGTGAAGGAAAGAGTTTGAGTGACTGGGGGAGGACAGGGAGAGATTTTAATTAGCTTGAAAATTAGGAGGAAATTTCTTGTGCCAGGAATTTAAGAGCAGCCACTCAATATCCTTTTAATTTGCAAAGGCATTTTTAGCAAACAAAAAGCCTACCACAAGCACACTGCGGCTTCCCCCCACCCTCTCCCAGAGGGGGCAGTTGCAAAGGTTTGAGTAAGGCCCCAACATTCACATCCTCTGGTCCTCTACCTCTCGTGCAGCAACTGGCTTGTCTCACTGCTTCAGTGACTCCCGTTTCACTCCCAGTCCTTGGTGAGCAACCCTCTTCTCCTCCGAGGTGCAACTCAACTTTTTAATCCCCTTTCTATACGTGATACAGAACTTGGCTTTAACGGGTGTGACTGGCATAAAGCACACTAGTGCAGAGTAAAAGGACTGGATACAGCACATCTGAAGGAACCAGGCAACGCTTCTTTGCTTAGAAGCAGACAAGTTTCCTCATCGCAAGGCCAACCACTCTTTGAAGAGAACAATGCTTCCTCGAAAATACACTTCACACACCTCCCCAAGAAAAGGAAAAGCCTCTCGCCCCCCAAGCACACACTCACCCAGGACGCCTCTTGCTGGCTCTCTGAACGACGGCTCCTCCAGCTTGAGCACCCGGTCCAGGGTTCCCGGAGCTGACGGCTGCACCCAGGGAGGAAACATCTGATGCCATTTCTAAACAGGAGAGTGGAAAAAAAGAAAATAAACTAGTATGACGTCAAATCGCCCCTCTAGTTCAGAGGGTGGAGTATTCTCCACATACAGCTCCCATTAAAAGCGATCACATTTCAGCATCTGATGTGGATAGATTTTGTGCAATGTGTGTCTCTAGTCCTTTCATCTAATGCCTCTCCAGAGCCTGCACTAAGGGTCCATTTCAAGCTTTGAGCACATGCTGTTTTCATAAGCGCAAAAGCTTAGATCGCTAAACTAAAAGATGTGGTCTCCTTTTTAGACAGAGGAGGAGTCTGATGCGATCGCGGGTAGGGGCTGAACCCATTCTCATATGCACTAGCTGCACGAGCATGCAGAAGGGGAGGAGAAGAGTTGCGAGTTTGCCTCATAACATTAACACTGCCTCTCGAAGAGGGTTTATTTCCCAATCTAAGAGAGAAAGAATTAACCAAGACATTTGTAAGGCACCTTGAAAACCACAATCTTTCAGACAGTCATTTCTATTCTTTGGCAATTCCGACCTGTGGGCACCACAGGCATGATTACCAGTCTCTGCCTACGCTCCTCCGCAACTGCCCACGCACCCAGAGAAGAACATCAGTTCTTCCCCAAAATGACGCTACCTCCATGAAGCACAATGGCAGCCTTGCTTGGAGCTAAAACCCTTGTGTTTTACATGTAGAAAAGTTGCGTAAGCAGCAGGAAACCTAATCAATGCTTTTAAGAGATGAAGCAGGCAGGTAATGCTCTCAAGAAGGGTGGAATTGGGAAGCCTTCAGAGATGGTGCCACCCAGTATTGTACTCCTGCTTCTACAAGAGGCTCCACGTAGATACGACATTTGGGAAAATAAAAAGTCTACTCTGAGATGTGATAAGCCCCCTTTGGTGCATGGGAAAGAAAAGAAGTGTCTAAGTGAATGTGCTGCCCTCACAAGTTGGATGGCAGGCCCATGCCTGTTACGCATTATGGGGTTTTTTTCCACAGTGAAAGCAAAGCGCCTCGGCTCCACGCAACCGCACACACACTCAACCACTTCCCCGGCTGGGTTCCGAACCCCTGCCCACGTTCAGGCAGCGTGGGCGCCCCTTCTCCCCCCCACACACTTCACCAGCAGCTCCCAGCTCTTACAACGCGAGCAGGGATTTCTCCTTCCCTGCGAAAAGAGACACTACGACTGAAAGCGGTGTTTGACAGCAGACACTGAGCTTGACTTCTTCGATCCTCAAGTAGGGCTTTTTCCTAATCCCAGTTGTTTAGGAACACACATAACAGGCTCTGTACTTGTTCAAAGCTTACTCAGCATCACTTAAGCTGAAACCGTGTCATAACGTTGCCACGAGAGCTGCGTTCGACATTCTTCTACGTTAACATAGTCTGATCTGCACCAGCACCAGAGTTTTTAAACAAGTTATAAGGCATTTTTTCATGTTTCTGAGATAAGTCAGCTCTGTAACCATTTTAATGGTTGTGGTTTTTTAAGTTTGCTGCTAACCAACTGCCAGACTGCAACCAAAAGAGTCGCTGCAGCCAGAGAATCTCCACCACAATCTTTGCAAACCGAGTTGTGCAGTGCGCCTTGAAGGTAGAAAACCCGCTTCTGCTTTATCAAAGGGGAGGGCACAAAAAAAAAAAAACCAACCAACACACACAAAAAAAAGCCTATTGCTGGCGTTCCCAAACCACAGCAAAGTAGTATACCGAAACCGAGAGCTGCTTACGCATGAAACGCTGCGAGAATTGGTGGGGCAAAGCAAAGAAATCGAAGTCAGGTTTAACAAATATGGCAATAAATTGGGGCTTAAGCTGCGAGGTGATCAAATCTTAGCTTAGCCAAGACCACGAGGGTAATGCTGGACAAGTAAAGCAGAGATGTACTACAGCAAGCTCCTGTGCAACAGCGCCCATTTGTACTCCTCACCTCATCAAACATAAAACACAGCCCTTTGTATTCCCCACACACGGAAAGGAAAAAAAAAAAAACAACACACAACTATTTTCAGCATCACAGCTACATCTGGGTTTAACAAGTGTTTTTACAGTTCCTGAAGCCAGATTTCAATCCAGCAGCAGTTTAACCCAAGCAGTACTTCCAGAGCTGGACGGCAGTTCCTTTGCCGCTCAAAGCGGAGCCCTGCAACAGCCCAGCCACCTCTGCGGAGCGGCTGGACCACGGAGCTGGCTCGCAGCGACAGCTCGAGCGCTCACAAAACACATTCCAAAACTTCTGGCAGTTCTTCCAAAAAAACCAATAAATATCTTTTACCACAGTAATATTGCTAGCCTATATTACTGCCCGATTTGTTTTCCTCCAAGCAGCTGGCATTGCTGAAGAAGTTTCTTTCTTGCCAGTCCATAGTATTTCCCAGGGGTGACTAAAATATGGAATAAGCATCCAGCTCGGGGCTCGGCAGTTGAAGGGGCCAACAACAACAGTCCCAAACAACAGCACGAGCGAGCACGCCCAATTTCAACACTAACTACAGCAACAAAACACGAGGACTTCTCTGAAGTTTCCAAAAAAAAAAACCCTGAGACCGAAGTATCAGGTATGGAAATATAGATATTTAAAAGACAGAAGATTATTTGAGGTTAGTGGTTTTCAGCATGTGAATACATAAGGTCTCTGCCAGGAAATCGGTCCCTGTGTGATAAAGTCAAGTCAGCTGATGTGATGCACTTAAAATAAACAGAGGTTGGCTTTCCTCACACTCCATCCTCCACGCTGGGACCTTCCCCATCTCCTCTTGAGTTCGGATCGATTGGACACCTCTGTGCCCCTTCCCTTATTTCTAAGTGAAGTCCCAAGGCGCAGAAAGGGCCAATATCAAAGGTCTCTGCTTAGCAGAACATGGCCCCAAGTGCAAGTAAATCAGGTCAGAAGGTTTATTCCTTTCCCCAAGAAGCCAGTGGCTTTTCAACACACATATTTAAACACCACAGTCTGAACAGAAATAAAGTTTCTGGAGCATGGCAGATAATCATTTTATTAAGGAGGGAGGAATTTCCGCTTTCAGGCAGGGGAAGGAAGTGACACTGTGCTGTTCCACTGCAAATCAACTTTTAAATAGGGTTGAGGGGGAGGGAGGGCATCTTTCTTTGTTTTTAAAGGCCTCATCTGAGCCTTTGCTGTTTCCAAGAAGCCTCTCGTGCAGATTAGCATCTCGCGATGAAACCACTTTACCTTGTGCTTCAGCTTCCTACTCAGAAACATTTCCCTCTCGTGGTACAACGTGCCCTTTCACAAGTGGAAGAAAATAAAATATCTTGAGATTGGGTAAGGTAAATTGGTAATAATTTGCTCTGCATACTGAGGGAAAGCATGAAAATGGCTACGTACTCTTTCACATGACCACATCCTCACCCCAAAAATTGGGAGGGCATGGGGCGGACAGATGGGGCGGGAAGGGTTCTATCTTGTTCACCCTCCATCATTTCCAGGGCGCTCACACAAATGCAAAGTTTCCTTTCAAAACCCTCACTTTTCCCCAATCCAAACACAAGCTATATGGCAATTTTATACTGAGTTCAACACGGAATTGACGGAACCCAACCTATCAATGCAAGCTCCAAAGGCTCCGCACACGACAGCCGGGTGGCGGCAAGGGTCTCAAGCACACACAAAGTCAGTAAACCCACCAGCCCAGATGCCCACTGTGAGAACAGCAGCCACTTCACAGAAATCCCTCCACAGCTGCACTCGAAAGCCACCAGCTCCAAGCATAAAATTAGACAAGACATGAGTGTTCAGAGGCAATCAGAGCCAAAGACCCAGCTATCGAAGTCAACCAATTCTAAGAAAGCCTGGTACATTATAACTTATGAAACAATCTTCTTCAAAAATCAGATGTGTCACCAGAAGTCCCAAACGATCTTTCTCAGAGGGCAGGGTGGGTTTCATAGAGCCACCGCTGCAACAAGCAGTATCCTTGTTCGGTCTCTGTTGCAGCCCTTTCCAGAATCAATCCCTGCTTGCTTTTACCATGTGTTAAATCTAATTAAGGCCAGAAGAGATAAGCAGAGGCAGCAGCAGAGAAATTACGGATCCTCATTTGTAACCGAATATAAATCTGCAAGCACAATTCAGCCAGCAGTTCAACCCAGAATAGAATAGGCTGGAAGATGGCTAAGGGAATGTCATCTCCAGAGCCAGACTTCCAGCCCAGCTCTCCTGGGAAGGGCTCTGTTGCAACTACTGGCATCTCAACAGTGAAAAAGCTTCAGAAATAAAGTCACAGAAAATATTCAAAACTGATTTATGAGATGGGCCTGCCATAGCTCTTAAACGCATTTTCATTGTACCACGTAGCCTCCTACAGCCAGGCACTGCACAAAGCACAGCAGAAGCGGTGGTTCCTGCTGCAGAGTTTCGGCAGACGCTGGTTCACCAGGCTCGGTCTCAGCCAGCACATTTTAGCCCTGCAAGATTTCGTTTAAGTTTAACCATTAGTGAGATCCTCAAAAAGCCAAGGGAATTGAGAGCAGGTTTGTGAGCAGGTAACAGCTGCTACAACAAACCAGCGCACTACTTCAACCAATGCTCGCATTTCACTTGCAACTGTAAGGCTTCAGCCTGAACAACACACATGGCTTTATACCTATAAAGAGTCTCCATTTCTGTGTCTCTGGTACGTTAAAGAGACTTATTTTTTAAGTAGATGGGGTATTTTTTAGGTTGTTTGAGCTTTCCATGCAATGCCAGCTCAGCGCTTTCATCCCCATGGGAACCTCTTCCGAGAAGCATTGCAGAAATTAACTCAAAAAACATAGACAAGAATGCATCTTCCATTTTCAAGCGTTTGAAATCATGCATTTGTAAAAGTAAATGTTTGAAGTGAAGCTGATCAATCATATATTCATCCAGCCAGCACTAAGTGTCCTAATAATCCAAGTTAATATTAAAACCTGTAAAGTAATGCAAGCAAGGCAAGTCACTTTTTTTAATCCCTCCTCATATTTCCTCCCGGTTAGTGGATGCTCTTCACTTGTCACTCCTAACCAGGAGATTTTAACAACGTGAGACTTGCTTAAATGGGCACAACGGAAAGCTTTCAGTCTAGCGCTCTTCACAATTCAAGTCTTTTTCAGTTAAACAATCCCAGTAGACTGTGCTGGCTCACCTCACCCTCAGAAAGATGAGGAAGCAGAAAAGTTCTGCAGATTTATTTTCAGTAAATTTATCTGAAAACGGAGAAGTACTTTATCCACTTCTCACAGGTTTCTGAGGTGACCTGCTTTGCCCATGGAGCACTTTGAGGGAGGCCAGAAGGCCCAGGATGGCACAACACTGAAGGCAAGCTGCAGTTTGAACACTTAAAATAAGCTCCAACTTCTTTTTGCAGGAAGTTTGAATACACAAAGAAGTTCCAACCTATTTTTGTGGTCAGTTTTCCCACGCTTCACCACGGCCTGCTCAAGCTGCGAGGACGTTCAGCATATTTGGGGACATTATCCAGTATTCACTGAAGCTCTGCAGTCCACTTTTCAATATCAAGGAAAAGAGGACTCAGCTTCTAAAGAACAATTTTCACAAGTAATTTACTTTACTAATAACCTCTATGTATATAATGCTTATGCAGACTGTAAGTATTTTTCCCCCTTAGTTTAAAAGAGTGAAGCTAATATTGGTCAGTCAGTCTGCCCATCGTTAGAAATATTAAACACAGATGTTGAAAGTTCTTTCGCTTTTCCTTGAGAATTTAAAACTTTCCTATTATGCAAAATATCATGCAACTCTGAAGATTACACTCACATAAACACTTTGCAACACACTAACAGCTTAAAGCCACAAGTATCTTCCTTTCTCATTCACTGGATTCTTGCAGACCTGGCCCACAACATACATTTTCCATTCCTACCCCAAGCAACAGCATTTTTTTTTTTGCTTTACATTTAGCTATTCATCCTTCGTCTGCCAAACTGCGAAACCTTGATCTCGCACTGCGCTGGCAGGAGAAGAAGTGAACTTCCTGATCAAGCCCACAACACCACCAATACACATGACTAAGATTTTACTACTTGGAATAATCTCACCGTTTCGTGGGATACTGCTGTGAGCCAAACGTGTATTTTGCTGCAGGACAGGATCACAACTTTGACAGTTTCCATTTCAGATATGCTTTTCCTAAGCTGAATCAGGAATTTTCATTTTTTCTAACACGCTATCTCTCACTTCTGATTGCTGAAGGATTTCAGATCATTATGTGAAACCACAACCACGTATTTCCAGATGCCCGTTCTGTACCCTTGCCTCAGAATCACCACAGACAAATGACCCAACATGTTTTCTCAATATTTTAAAGCCACAAAAGCTTCCTATATTGTCAGAATGAAAAAAAAATAATCCTTTAGAAGTTACATTGAACAGTCCTTGATAAACCTGAATGTCACACGACCCAAGACCTCACCAGCCTCAAGCCACAAGCAAGAATAGTCAGAAACCACAAGCCAGAAAAAAAAAAAACCAACAAAAAAAACCCCCATACAAGCTCAAATTCTGATTTCAGTCACCACGTTGTAAATCCATTGCAATTTCACAGACACTGGATTATTCCAGATACAGCCTAATTTCAGCGTAATTTAGCCAGAAATCTGATAAAGCCCAAAAGATTCAATTTCATTCAGCGAGCATCAGATATCATCAACTTTCGGCTTCCTCCAAACAGGGAGTCACCCCTTGGCTATCAACCTGAGAGACCAGCAGTTTTAGGAATACTCTGCTCTCTGCTGACAGGCACTCGCGCCCTCGCTTATGCACCAGCTATTCGGCTCAGCCGTTTGAAAAAGAAAAAAAAAAAAAAAAAAAAAG
>VFFE01008970.1:213984-239012 GCA_008921705.1 Burhinus oedicnemus
CGAGAGAAGAGAGGTGGGATGGGATGTATTGGGAACTGGGGGCTGACGGGCTGTTTGGGCGACAGGGGTGCGTTTGGGAGGGGTTTGGGGTGGGAGTGCAGCTGGGAGGTGTGGGGAGGCTGTGGGCTGCCTTTGCGTTTGTAGGGCTGGGGAAAGTGTGTGGGGTCGTGGCTGGGGGTGGCCTGAGTGCAGCTGGGAGGGAAGTGTGGGCACAGGGAGCTAGATGGGGCTGGAGTGGGGTGACGGGAGAGAGGAAGGGGGCGCGGGACACAGACTGAAGGGAGAGGTGAGAGTCGGGAGCGCTGCAGGGAGAAAGAGAGTGTTTGCAGGCACTGCTGATGGTGAGCAGACTTCAAAGTAATGGAGACTGGATGCGTTATCACCAGACACAGCTCTAAGGGGGACACGGGGGCTGCAGGCCTGGACAGAGGAAACTGCTGGGGCCATCCTTGGGGCTGGATGTTGTAATGTTCCTTAAACATCACAGGCAGGGAGGACAGGGGCTCTTCTGGGCTGCTGTGGGACAGATTGGAGAGGAACCTGTGTTGTTCTTCTCCCGGGCTAGGCAGAGGGTTGGGAACTGCTCCGTGGGTTTTGTGGAGGGAGGTCACTGAGGTGGGGAAGCGTAAGGCTCCGGTGTTCAGCAGATTTGGACAGTCTGTACAGAGATCAGAGAAGACGTCAGGAATCCCTGGTTGTCCTGGGAGCCTCTGGCTCCACAGTGTGCTTGCACTTTGGTTATTTTAGGCTCCTTGTGATGTTATCTTAAGAACATATATAACATTTTTTTCCTGACTAGCTTTCAAAAATTGGAGCTTCTGCTCTTGCAAGCACTGTGCCTCAGAGGATGTGCTACAGCAGTCAGGTTTCACCAGCCTTTTCTCACCTCTTTCTGGTGTCAGGTGCAGCAGAAATGGATTCCCAGGAGATCAAAGAGCTGCAGCAAGAAGTGATGGAAGAGCTGGGAATCTCCATGGAGGAGCTCCAGGATATCATTGACAAAGAGCTGGAGAAGTTTGAGTGTGTGAAGCAGAGGAAGCAGCAGCTGGAGGAGCTGGAGAAGTGTGTGAAACAGAAGGAAGAAGAGGTGGCTCGTGTTGACCGGCTCTTTGATGACGCTTCAAGGTGGGCACACCTGGAATTGCAGCCGCATGTCAGAGTTGGGCCTCGGAGCAGAGGAGGGGGAGATCATTTGATGAGCGCTGCCCATTTCCCGTCGCTGTGGACTGATGCTGTGATTCTGCGTTGGTTCATTTGTGTGTGGTTATTGAGGGATAATTAAAATTATTCCCCTGTGGCTTTAAATCCTTCATGGGAATACTATTCCCTCACCTCATCATGGTTGTATTTAATTAGCAGCTCCCCAGCGGTCAGTTCCTATTTCTTTCTGCAGTGTTGTGGGAGGTACAGCTGGGCTCACCTTGACTTTCCCTGTCTCTGCCCTTCTCTTTTTCCCCAGAGCTATTGATAAATGTGAGATATTGGTGAAGGATCTGTACTCCAAGCTGGGCCTCCAGTACCGTGAGAGCAGTTCCGAGGATGAGGACTTGGCTGCCAAGCCCATGGAAGTGATTGAGATCCCAGATGAGGACGACGACGATGTCATGAGTATCGATTCGGGCTGGAAGCACGGTTCAGTATCTCATTGTGCCACATGGGACTGAGGGGAGGGATGGAGATCTGAGCATGTCCTGGAGGAGGATGGGAATGAGAGGGATCAGAATAAGGATATCGTCAAGTTGGCCATAAGCCACGCTGGTCTGTAAGCAGGAGAGGATCAGGTAGGAAATGCCGTTAGCTCGTGAGGAACATCACCGCTTGCATGGTCTGCTGGGGCCCGTAGCTATTTCATGGTTCCTGGAGTCCCAAACTGGGACTTCTCCCTTTTCCCACCTGCCTGACCGTTGTCCCCATCAAATGCTGCCCCTGCTCTGGGGAAGCTGCCTGTGCAGCGTGTCGTGCGTCTAGAAAGGGTGGCTTAGTGAAAGCCTTGCTCGAGTGGATTTCTTGACAGGGACAGAGAAGGCTTTTGAATGGATGCTTTTCTCTGTTCCCTCTTCTTTCGGTGACTTAACTAGGATGGATTTTTTTCTTCCTCAAGCTGCTTTAAACCACTTTTTTCTCTTTAAACACAGGCAATAGTAGTCCCAGAATCGCAAAGGATCAGACTCTGGTGAGTTGGAAAAGACCGGACTATAGTGTACTTCTGCAGTAGGGTTTTGCTGGAACGCTTAGGACATCCTTGTATTTGGTGAAAAAAATAAAAAGGAAAGGTTCTTCATATTTTCTTTCTCTTTCCTTCCCTTCAGCTGCGGGAAGCCATGGCTGCAATGAGAAAGTCTGCCCAGGATGTTCAGAGATTTATGGACGCCGTGAACAAGAAAACAAATGCCCAGGATGCACAAAAAGGTCAGCGTCTGAGAGCTTCCTGGGGCTGGCACCCGTGTGTGCCCTTACCCTGCTCCTGTCTGAGTCCTACACCTGTCAGTTTTCTTTCTGAAAAAGGAAATAACTACTCTATTTCCCCACTGGAAAGATGTATTAGGATATATTGATTCCACATTCCTATTTAAGACCTTTCCAAAAGCAAATACAAGTGGTGCAGTTTCTATAACATGAAAGTCTTTTAATGATATTTAAACCTCACTGGTTGGTTACTCCACCAGTAAAACTGAGGCACTTAGGCTGACTGAGGCAAAGGAAAGCTAAAGAACGCCTCCTGTCTCAGGTCCAACAGATGTTCTTCCAATTGCATACATAAGAGTGGGAGCCTTTGGGCAGTTTCTAACCCATTTTCTGGTTGTTGTTCCTTGGGTAGATGCACAGACCCCTCAGGAAACTCCTGGCACTGTCCAGTCCGTTGGCCCTGCAGCAGCCGGGAGTGATCTCAGCAATGACGGCGATCTGAACGTCGGCATGAGGATCCTGGGCAAGAAGAGAACCAAAACGTGGCACAAAGGAACTCTGATTGCCATCCAGACGGTCGGTATGTCCCGTGCTTGCTGCTGTGACTCAGCGCTCGTGGCTTTCACTAAGCTTTGGGTGGGCAGCGTTGATCAGGCTTGGAGCAGGTCCCCTCCTGTGTCAGAGCACCTAGTGCCACCTGGAACGAGCTGTGACAGCAACACATCTCCACAATAATATTTTACTTTCCAAATTAATTTCTGACAAACTTTCAAATAAGTTCTGAGCTTGGATCAGAATGGTATATGGCGTTGGACTTCTTGTATGAAATCACTTGGCTTTTATTTATCTTGCTGTTGAAATGTCTTTCAGCTGCTGGTAAGAAGTACAAAGTGAAATTTGACAATAAAGGGAAGAGTTTGCTTTCTGGCAATCACATCGCTTATGACTATCACCCCTCACCTGAGAAACACTACGTTGGCAGCAGGGTTGTGGCAAAATACAAAGATGGGAATCAGGTTTGGCTGTATGCTGGCATCGTGGCCGAGACCCCAAACGTAAAGAATAAAGACAGGTATTACTTCTCCTCCACAGTCCTGTACCCCTCTGTCTTTTGTTTCTGTTTATTTGTTTTGTTATTAGGGAAAAAAGAAGAGGAAAAAAAGGTAGATTTGTGTATTTGCTATTGTGAGAGCCAAATGCTTTTCTGCCCTTTCTGTCATGTAGTTCTGGATGTTGTTTCTTTAGTCTTTCTTATCTCTGAAAGCTCTGGGTGGAGCTTCCATTCTGTTACTCATGTCCCTGAGTCAGTAATTTTATCTGGTAATTCATTCAAATTATCACACAAATGCAAGTCTGCAGTGCTCAAGGCATAAACCATAGCATTAGGAAATACGAGCCCTAGAAGCGTTTAGTGCCAGCAGTGTTGCCAAAGCACTTAAGGAGAAGAAACAGCAGGTCTAAAGCAGCCTTTTCAGTCGCGTATAAATAAGGGGCAGGGCTTCTTCGATGTTGTGGTTTAGGCTTGTGGTCTTTCTGAGAAGATTCATAAAGGGTATAATCGCCCTGTTTGTTTCAAATGTGGAGCTGCCATAAATGCCTTAATTGCATAAAGTTCTATCTGATACGTGTTTATTAACTGAAAATGAACTTCATTTATTACTCATATTGCAAATTTACTCCTCCTGGCTAGGCTGGCTGTAATGCTGATCTCTCATAATGAAACCTTTATACGGCTCCGTATCCTGCGGTTGTTACTCAGAGGCACACAGTGCTCAGTGGGTGCCGTATCCAGCCTTGGGGGTATCCCCCTCCAAGCTCCCAGTCCCCTGCGGGCACTGGGGACTCTCTCATGCTGTCTCCTGTCTGCAGGTGGAGCCCTGGAGGTGTCCCCCAGCTCTCTCCCTGTGGGTTGAGTTGTGTGCAGCCTCTGCTGCTGCTTTGTCCCAAAGGCTCCAAAATTATCTTTTCTTGCAGAGATTAGGAGCGGTTAAACTGTCTTTTCTCTTCCTTTACCTCCTGTGGCCGAGGCGCAGAAGGAATCTGGAGCTGAGGGAAGGAGGCCTGGCTGTGCTGTGCTACTGGGAAGCCTTTGGGCAGCCTCTCTTCTGGCTTTGGGAGCACAGGGATAGCTCAGGGCTGGGGGAGAGCTGTTCTGAAACGGCCGAGGGAAGCGGCAGTACTATAAAGCTCGTCATCTCCTGGCAGAAACGATTGCTTCCGTCTGTCCTCATCCACCATATCTGATTTGAGGGCCTTTGGGATGGGCAGGGGAAACAGGAGGGGTGCTCCGCTTTCGTTATGTGATGTGGCGCTGGATTTTATTCAGCTGCATTTCTAATTCCGACTTCCAATGCTTGTTCTCTTTGCTGTTCTCCAGGTTCCTGATCTTCTTTGATGATGGCTATGCTTCATATGTCAAGGAGTGGGAGCTGTACCCAATCTGCAGGCCACGTGAGTGTTCTGTGTCTCTCCTGTGTCCCAACGCTGAAAGTGTGTGGAGAGCCTTTGGGTGTATGAAAGAGCCGGAGCTCAAAGGACGAGGGACAGACTGCATGTCCCCTCCGGTGCTGTGCATGTAGACGTTTGCTTTTGTCCTGGTTCGAGGACACCTTTGCATAGGAAGCTGGAGGAAATGGTGGTTTATTACTGGCAGAGTGAGTGTGCTGTGACTCCTTGCACTCTGGGTGCGTTAGCGTGACTGGATGCCCTACCACCAAAAATCCGGCCATTCAGGATTGCTGCTGGACTGTTCTTACGTAAAAATCCATCTGGGATCTCTTTGAAAAAGAACTAAAGATTCTCTTTGTAAGAGTCTTTCTTCCTCTTCCCTTTCTCCCATCCATCCCTTTCTGAACAGTGAAAAAGACCTGGGAAGACATAGAGGATGTTTCCTGTCGCGATTTCATCGAGGAGTACATCACAGCCTACCCCAACCGTCCCATGGTGCTGCTGAAGAACGGCCAACTGATCAAAACGGAGTGGGAAGGGACCTGGTGGAAATCCAGAGTGGAAGAAGTGGATGGCAGTCTGGTCAAAATCCTTTTCCTGGTAGGGCAATTTCCCTTCTCCCGTTGGAGGGGGAAGATGGGCTTAAACTGGAGTCTGGGGGGCACTGACTGTGTTGGGCTGATCAAGTCTGGTCTCCTTGCTAATGTCAGACAGGGTCCTGGAGCAAGCAGGTATTTTGCTTAGTAGGTAGACCGCCGGTTTCTACTGTGCATTGATGTGAAGGTGAGACTCTTTCATTTGCATGAAGAAAGCTTCAAAAGCCTTTCAAAGCATTTTGCATGTGAAACTTTAAAGCGGTAGACGAATAATAAACAAAGTCCATCATCTGCAGGTATTCTGTCCTGGTCCCTTTCTTGATGTAAACACCTAGCCGTGTCTTCTGGCCAAATTTAAGTGCTGGTTTGAGAAGCAGGAGAAAAACTGAGCAGAAGCTGCGATATTCTGCTTGCTTAAGTTCTACAAATTGCAGAAAGGGAGCAGACGTACTATCCGTGCCCGCTTGGCTCCCTTCCTGTCTAGATAACTGCGTAGCCACTGGGGCTGGGGAAGACATCGCACACTTGCAGATTTAACCTCCCTGCAGAGGCGTTAGCTTGTCTTCCTGAGGGAATCTCGTTTCTCCAACAATGCCTCGTTAGTCAGTTGTTGGGCTAAAAATACAACTGCATTTGAAGTTTGGGGTCTTGGTGTTGGACCTCTTCCTAGATTTGGGTTGTATTCAGTGTTCCCCCACATACGATGAATTACTGCCTTTGTCCTCTCTTGGCTGCATGGTCTTTCAAGAGCTTTCAGGTCAATGCTTTCCCTCCTTTCCATTCGATTCTCCTCATCGTAAAAGCACACTGCCGTCTCCCAGGCCTATATTGTACCTCGTGAAGCTCTTGCCGTAGGTGCTGTGAGTGTTGCCTTCTCCTTGCTGCAGGATGACAAACGCTGTGAGTGGATTTACCGGGGTTCCACACGCCTCGAGCCCATGTTCAGCATGAAAACTTCCACAGCCTCCACCCAAGAAAAGAAGCAAAGTGGACAAGCAAGGACTCGTCCCAATGTCGGTATGTGCCATCTTTTCCTTTAATGTGTATCCTGGAACTTGAACGAACGCATCATGGGTTGGCGGGGGCGGGTGGGTTATTTTGGTTTTTGTTTGGGTTTGGTGGGGTTTTTTTAGCAGAACTCCTGGAGATTTAAGATTTACAGCGGGCTTTTTCTCCTGGCATAAAGGTGCTGCAAAACCAGACTGCGGTTGTGTGAAGTGGTCAGAATCTGTTTGGGGTGACTGGCTGAGCCTTGGGGCTCAGCCAATGACCCAGCGTTAATTGCAAATGCCTGGGCTTTGGTTGCCTTCGGGGACTAAATCAATATTTTGTGGCCAGTGCAACAAACTTTGGTGGATGGTAGAGACTTTTCCTGTTGATACTTTGCTTTTTCCCCTTCCCCGCTAGGTGCTGTCAGGAGCAAAGGGCCTGTAGTACAATATACGCAAGATTTAACGGGAGCTGGTACCCAGTACAAACCTTTAGAGCAAATGCAGGCAGCCTCGCTGGCTGCACGGTCCGTTTCTCCGCAGCCTGCTGAGATGGAGTAAGTACTTGAGTCAGTTCTCTGCTTCCACCACTGCCTCCCTCTTGCATTTCGTCTCCAGTGCTCAGCTCTTTCAGGCACCACCCTTTCTGTGTAGAGCAATCCTCAGGTGCAGGTTTCCTCCATGGCTTGTTTCCTGGTTACACAAATTGGTTTTAATCGTGCTTCTAGGGGAAACTATAGATAAAGGCTGCTGGATGAGTGATTGGGGGCGGGAGAGCTGACAGCCCAGTACCCCCTGAGCCGAATGCCATGTTCTTACTCAGGGCTAAAGCTTCGCACTTGATGTATTTCCAAGTTAGAACGTTTGCTCCTTCTCTTCTGAAAATCTGAATTGCTCCCTCATGTCACGATCCAGGCACTGGCCCCCGGCTGCCTTGTATTCCTCCACTTGGACTGACCTGCTCGCAGACCTCAATGACTTACGAGGCACTGAGAACTCGGGATCAGTGGTTGGTCTCGATGGTCACGGACCAAACCTGATAAAGCTAAGCCACGGTCAAGTCACACACGTGCCTCCTGCCGCCAGGGGCCCAAGCGGGACGTTCTCGGAGGTGCGGGCTAGTGCCGACGGAGGCCTGGATGAAGGAGGATCTCGGCCTTATGATGAAGGCAACGTGTTGGAGAACACCAGGGTACCTGAGCATGTGCTCTGGGACTTTAATAACTTTCTAGGGGAGCGAGATGCTGTCCCGGTTCATTTTTGTCACCACTGTGGATTTCCTATCCGAATTTATGGACGCCTGGCCCCCTGCCAGCATGTCTTCTGCTGTGACTGTGCCTTGCTGCATGGGCAAAAGGGAGAAAGGAGATGTCCCAGCTGTAAGGAACCTGTGCAGCAAGTGAATCTTTATTCACCAGATGCTGTCTAGGTGTAGCAGCTTCTAAGAAACCCCGCCTGCCCCCAGCCTCCAGTCTCAGGAGGGGGTTCCTCTCCTCATACCAGTGCAATACGACCCATTCTGCCCCTGGATGTGGGGGCTAACTTGGAAATGCTTCTCCTGTGCCATTCTGACCAAGACTTGAGAATCGAAGCCATAATAGTCTTGTTCCTCATCTCTTCCCTGACCAAGAAGAGAGGCCGATGCTGAAGGAGGTCTGCTCCAGCGTGAGAAGTGCGACACTGGCTCCTCCGCCGTCAGCCTAGGGCCCCACCTGCCAACAGGGGAAGAGCTGGGCTGTTGCCCTAACGCTGGGGCACCCTGAGCTGGCAGGGGTGTAGGAAGGATGTGCAATGAAGACGATAAAGTTGGACTGCGGCGATCAGCCAGCCTGAGTCTTGTTGGCAGATGAATCTCTCCTTTTCCATTTAACAACCCTTGCAGTGGTTACATGAAACGCTTCTTTTTTTTCTCTCCCCACGGAGGCTTTGAGTATAGGATCGTGTTTTCAGGTCTGATAGGAGCAGACACTACAGACATTTCCCTGCCCTGCTGTTAAATCGTGAACTGCTTAAAGACAATTGGTTTTTAACATTGACTGAAGGCAGCGTACTGTATCCATGTCCCCACTGTCCTGAGGGATACTGTTGGGTTAAAAACACATTGATTTTAGATTATTAAAATTGGGAGAATGGTTTCTTCACTCTGGTGTTTTGTGTAGTCTGAGGAAGGCCTGGTTCTCTTCCCTCTCTAGTCTCACTTTCAAGTTCTTGTAAGGTGCCAGGGAGCTGCTGTCAGCCATTTCCGACTGTTTAAAGCCCGTTGATGGAAGCTTTTTTTCTCTTACTCTTGAATTTTGAAATGTGTGTTAAGACCTTACTTTTAAGGCAGATGTTTGCAGAAACGGTTGCCCCCTCCTGCTCTCACTGTCTCCTCCCTTTCTGCCCTGATAACATAACTGTTCTTCCACTTGTGGGAAAACCAGTGGCTGGTTTGGGGTGTTTTTCTGTTTAGTCGGTGTGAATGGATTGAAAACCTCCGCTGTTGTTTTCTCAGAGTGTGAGTGTCTTCCAGGTGCCTCCCACCTTCCTGATGTTGTTCATCAGGCTGCAGAGGTGTTTGGGAGCCCCTCGTAGCCCTGTCATCAGTGATGTTATTACATTCCCTTGTGCAATCTTATCTTGTTACTTGGTGCAGACAAGAGAGTCCTCTGTACCTCTTGTTCCTCCCACTGCTCAGTACTGTAACACTGACTGAGCCTCTGTAAACTCTTGTTTCTGCTATTGCAGGGGTTTCTTCATGTACTGGTTTGTCCAGCTTCCTGAAATGAGGGCCTTGGGCGTCCTCGTTACACTCCCTCTCGCCCTCATGCCTCAATTCCAAATAAATAGCAGTATGTCAGAAGTCACTTTTAAATGTAGCTGAGTTCTGGCATTTGGTTGGGGTTGTTGTGGGCTCGCTGTAGCACAAGTAGTCAGAGATGGGCTGATTTTCACACTTGTTAGGAAAAATCTGCTCGGTTTCACTTGGATGGGGCACTGTTGCTGACCTCCATGGCGGAGTGTTATTTTGACTGCCCCTGTCTGTCTAAATCCTACCAGCTGTGTGAGTGTGTGCCTCTTGCAAATCGCCTCCCTTCTTCCCTCGTGCAGATGCTCTGACAGTCAGCTAGCCCAGTCAAGAAAGCAAGTGGCCAAGAAAAGCACGTCTTTCCGTCCTGGCTCCGTGGGCTCTGGGCAGTCGTCACCTTCTTCGCCTGTCCTAAGTGATGCACCTCCAGCGGGAAGGACCGGTGTAGCCCAGCAGCATCGGTAAGCAAAGCTTGTTTGCGCTCAGTACAGATCCTTGTGTCCTTGTGAGAGTTTGGGATGCTTGTTTAGTTTAGTGCAGGTTTCTTTTGTTATGGACTGACACCTTTATTTGCCAGCTTGTCCAGTCCTGAGCATTTGTCTTCCTCTTACCTTGTTCACCCTCCCAGACAACTGTTTGTTATGTTTTGTGGTTGGCTTGAATTTAGAGGGTATCTTATCAATTCTGACCAGAACTTACCCCAGTGGGACCCTGGCCAAAGCCTCCGACCCTGCTTGTTTTTAGAGGACTCCAGTTTCTACAAGCTTTCTGGGGGCAGAAGGGAACTGCTATTAATGTAAATCTGCAGGTGGCTTTTCCACAGTGGTGGCTTTGTGGCAATCAATCCACAGCACAGAAGCCGTTGATCCCATTTCTGAGACCACAACTAGCTTGTGCTTGTTTCTGCTTCCCTAGGCCTGATTTGGGGTTTTTTTGGTGTTCTCTGCTGCTGGTAACACTCCCTTTGGGGTCTGCCCAGCCTTGCTCCCAGGGGACACTGGGGCTTGTGTCTAATTGGACTAAGCAGCAAAGCCAACGGGCTGTCCCAGTGTGTAACTAGTGGCTACTTTGATGGGAATTAAGTACCTAAAATGCCTTTGCAGTCTGAGGAGAAAGCACCGCTCTTCCTTAAGCCGCGGTTGCTCAGTGTATCCTTGTCCCTGTAACAGGCTCTCCAGCGGCCAGGCAGGCAGTGGCACAGCACAGGCCTTCCACGGCATGATGGACCGCGTGCCCAACGAGCCCTCTTACCGAGCCCCGCTGGAGAAACTCTTCTACCTGCCGCACGTCTGCAGCTACACCTGCCTGTCCCGCGTCCGTCCCATCCGCAGCGATCAGTACCGCAGCAAGAACCCCCTGCTCATCCCGCTGCTCTACGACTTCCGACGCATGACAGCCCGCCGACGGGTTAACCGCAAGATGGGCTTCCATGTCCTCTACAAGACGCCGTGTGGGCTCTGCCTGCGAACCATGCAGGAGATCGAGCGGTACCTTTTTGAGACAGACTGCGACTTCCTTTTCCTGGAGATGTTCTGCCTGGACCCGTATGTGCTGGTGGATCGCAAGTTCCAGCCCTACAAACCCTACTACTACATCGCAGACATTACCAAGGGCAGGGAGGACGTGCCGCTGTCCTGTGTCAACGAGATCGATAACACCCCGCCTCCGCAGGTGGCCTACAGCAAAGAACGCATCCCCGGCAAAGGGGTTTACATCAACACCAGCTGGGAGTTCCTCGTGGGCTGCGACTGCAAAGACGGCTGCAGAGACAAGTAGGTGACTCCTCTTGTGTCACTGGGCCTGGAGGGTGGGGGACAGCACCTGGACGGTGCTGCCTGCCCCGATAACAGTGCACGGTGGACCTGCTCTGGACTATGAGCCCACGCTGCTCTGGTGGGTCACGGGTTTGCCTCCAGGTCAAGTCCTGTGTGCCCATCTCTGCATATACACATGCAGAAGGATGTGATTTCTTTTCCTTCCTGCAAAACCGGTGGGTAAAACTAACCTCTGGGGCATGGGTGGGTTTTTCTGTGTGTCTTTCTAGATCAAAATGTGCCTGTCACCAGCTGACAGTCCAAGCGACTGGCTGCACCCCAGGTGGGCAGATCAACCCCAATTCAGGATACCAGCACAAAAGGCTGGAAGAATGCCTCCCGACAGGGTGAGTAAAGCTGCGTCTCCTTCCCTCACAAATACCAGCCCCAGAAACTTGGCCTCCGATGCTATCAGAGAGGTAATATTTCCCAGAGCTAAGTGCAGACACTGAAAACCTGCCTCTGTTCTTGATTCATCTGCTAATGCGTGGCCCGGGATCTCAGTGCATTACCATAGAACCTGGCAGCTACGCTCTCCCTGCTCTGCTGAGCTTCAGGCCGCTGCTGCGAGTCCCTTTGCGTCATTACTGGTACCACACCAAGTCTTGGGATATTGCTTTCTTAGGGAAGATGTCACCGTTCTCTTTTTCAGAGTTTACGAGTGTAACAAGAGGTGCAAGTGCAACATTAACATGTGCACCAATCGCTTGGTCCAACACGGGCTCCAAGTCCGACTGCAGTTATTCAAGACGCAGAACAAAGGCTGGGGCATTCGCTGCCTTGATGATATTGCTAAAGGCTCTTTTGTCTGCATCTACGCAGGTAGGATCTCACCCTGCTGAACAAGCAGGGAGAAGCCTCTTCTCAGGTGCTGTGAATGAAAAGCCTCTGTTGAGCCAGTGCTCTTCCCAGTGGTCACATGTATTCAGATAGGAATCTGCTTTGTTTTGGTTAAGGAGCGGGGAAATAAGTATTTGAACAGATCTGGTTGTGTCGGGCCTGAGATCTAGGCTTTGTTTATCGCGAAATGCAAAACCCAGCAGAAGGGGTCTGAAGCTCTTCCTGTGCTTGTTAAGGGGACAGGAAAGTGAAAACTGAGATGATGAACTTGCAGCACTTTGATTTCCTGACTGATGCCCCTCCCTTGCCCAACTCTGAACCCAGATGCTGCAGAAACCAGTGCGGCTGCAGTGCCAGTGTCAGGAGAAGTGCTCGCATCCCCAGAGCCGTTTCTGCCCACTGAGGGTGAATCAACACGTACCTGCTTCCTGTTTACGTCGCACCAGTCACTGGGACATTGGCACAAACCGATAAAATGCAGAAGTTGCACAGCACGGTTGCGTTAACTCTGAAATGAAACTAACCACGGGCATTGCCTGAGTTCTGGTGCTCTGGTTTCTTGCCCTTAATATTGTCTCTGCGCTACACCCTCGCCTCCAGCCCTTCAGAGGAAAAACAGTCACCCTGTTTGAATTGCTGCTTCGAGGTTTCCTTGGTGGAAGCCTGGATGTTAGCAAGGGCCTATTTTAAATCAGTCATGTGCTTCAGATTCTTATTACCTCGAGTATTATGGTAATATGTTGCCCTTTCCCAGCCCAGCTTTGGAACAAGGTGGTGTCAGTCCCGTTTGCGCCTCAGTGAGCCACTGGGGAGGATAAAATTCATGGGGTAGGAATGTCATCCCTGGAAAACTCACACTTAGTTTTCTATTCCCCACCCCCAGGGAAAATCCTCACAGATGACTTTGCCGACAAAGAGGGGTTAGAGATGGGTGATGAATATTTTGCAAACCTGGATCATATTGAGAGCGTGGAGAACTTCAAGGAGGGCTACGAGAGCGACGCTAAATGCTCTTCTGACAGCAGCGGAGTGGACCTCAAGGACGAAGAGGAGGAAAACACAGGCACTGAGGAGCAGGAGGAGTCCAACGAGGACAGCTCTGACGACAACTTCTGCAAGGACGAGGACTTCAGTACCAGCTCGGTATGGCGCAGCTATGCCACACGACGACAGACCCGTGGCCAGAAGGAGAACGGGCTGTCAGAGACAGCCTCCAAGGACTCGGGACTCACCCGGCAAATCAGCCACGATGAGACGGCGGTGGCTGCCTCCTGTAAGCTGCCGGTGTCGGAGGAGACCTCCAAGAACAAAGTGGCCTCGTGGCTGAGCTCCAACAGCATGTCTGACGGCTTCCAGGACAATGACAGCACCTCCTCCTTCAAGATGAGCGAAGGCAGCGAAGCCAAGGCCAGCAAAGTGGACCTCCCTGGTGAGAGAGAGAAAGCCTCCGCTTCTGCCCTGGGCAACGTGGACGGAGAGTCAAAGGCGTTGAAGAAAGATGTAAGGGAGGGCTGTGGGACTGGGAGACGAATATTGCCCCTTGCCTTGGGGGCACGGATGAGGAAACAGAGATGTAGAGATGTGCCTCAGCTGTGCCCTTGCTTGAATGGCTTCTCCACCCGTACAACATGACTAGGTGGTGCTGCTTGGTGTCCCCTGACCCTGCTTACTTGGCCTTTGCCCGCTGTGGTGGGGTAGGGAGGTGTCTTTCCCCTTCCTGGGGGAACTTGTGGCCCAAGAGGCTACAAAGAAGTCGCTCAGCATGAGATGAGCTGAACATCCCTCCTGCCCTGGGCACTACACGCTTGTGCGGCTCTGAGAGGGGGGAGCCACCACCTGCCCGGGTACCTGAGGTGGTGTGGGGAGTGTTCAGACAGCGCTGGGGACAACAGGGAGGTGGAGGTGGTCTCTGTCCACCACCTTCTCTGGAGGGGGCACTCGGAGAGCCACTGTGTGGGATGTGGAGGGTGGGAGACCTGTGGCCGTAACGGCCCTTCTGGAGCACCCCCTGGACTGGGTGTCACACTGAGCAGTGGGGATCCCGGGCTTCTCGCACCCGAGATGGTGTTCGGGGAGCATTTCCACAGAAGGGCTCCAAAAGGGAGAGATTTTAACCTTCTGTACTTCTCCCCTCTGCAGGAACCTGAAGATCCAACCAAAATTCCTGGGTAAGGTTCCTTAAATTGTATTTTCCTGCTTTTTATTTCCAAATATCGCTCCGAGTGAATTGCTGCAACTCTAGGGCTGCCCCTGAACTCTATTAATGCCACTGCCAGAGTAAGCTGAGAGGTTGGGAGGGTTTGGGCTTGGAGATGACAATCTTGTCCAGCTCCCAGCTTTCCTTAGCTGCTGCGTGTCTGCCTGGCCTTCGGACAGGCTCCTGGAGATGGAAGTGTGACCCGCTGTTGTCCTCACCCCACAGGCTAAGCGACTTGGGAAGGATGTATGGCTACAACCCGAGCCCTCCCAAGCTGGAAGGGATCCGGAGGCCGACGAGCAGGACCGCCCTGCTCCAGAGCAGACGGCATTCTCTTGCCCCGCAGCCCACCACAGATGTAAGTGGCGATCCTTCAGGCTTCAGACAGGGGCTGGAAGGGGTGGGCCTGGCTCTGCCTCAACTCCAGACTGGTTTGATGAAGGCCTTGAACCTTACTTTGGGTTCTTTCTATGCCGCTTTCATTCCCAGTTGAGCACCAGCGCAGGACTTGTGGTTCATCGTTGTGATTTCCTGGAGGGGGGGTGATTTTCTTCAGACAGTGGGGGTCTTTCATGGTTCTGAAAGCCCAAAAAAGAGGACAGCGTGGTGCTGGGCCGTGTGTTCTAATGGGATGTAGCACCTCGGTTCGCATACCCAGCATACCAGGAACCCATTGCTTGGGAGAACTGGGTCTAGGAAGCCGTCCTGGGGCACAGTCTTTGCTTTTTGGGATCTTCTCCCTTCCTTGCAAAGCCCAGAGCACCTACTGGTGTGGGCTCCTGAATCTCTGGCAGCCTGGGTGCTGCAGGACTAACCAGCCCCCTGAAACCCCACTGCTGTTTCAGACATTGGGCTGTGAGACGGGTTTTTTGTCCCGTTCCAGCTCTGATCACAGTGTCCGCGTGTGTGATCCACTTCAGGAGGGCTTCTTAGGGCACAGAGGTCCTCTGCTAAAAAAGAGCAAAATGCTACTGGGGAAAAAAGGGAACCCTGAACATCACTTGGAAAGCGATGGAGCGATGCTCTCCCCTGACCCGAGCTGTGCTCAGGAGCTGTTGATGCCTCTCCACAGGACGTGCTGACCCTGTCGAGCAGCACGGACAGCGAGGGAGAGAACGGGCAGGCGGTGGCGGGGCAGGCCCAGGGCACCACCAATGACAGTGACGACATCCAAACCATTTCCTCAGGCTCCGAGGAGGAGGAAGGGGATGACAAGAAAAACCCCTCGTCAGGGTCAGGTGAGGACAGCTGCTGGGGGAGGAACAAGGGCTGAGTGCGGAACGTACAGAGGTACAGCAAGAAATTCTGGCCAGAAACCATCAGGAAGGGCTGATGAGGACATAGCAGCTGTGAGCATGGTGCGTCCTGCTCCGAGCACCTCTGAGCTATGTCTAATGACCCAGGTCCGAAGCTTCCCCACGTGCTGTTTGAGACATAACTACAAAACCCAGTCCTCACGTACTAGGTATTTGTGGATATCTGAGAAAAAGCAACGGTGAAGCTTATTATGGTGGGTCTCCAGGCTCTGCTGGGTCGAGCGGAGAGCTGGAAGATTCCCAGGAGCCATCCCAGGGTGGTATTTTAGATCTGAGCTGCATCCCTGAGGGGTTTATTCCCCGTGTGAAAGAGGAGAGCGTCTTGGGCCAGCAGCACCACTGCGGGGTTCCTCTTCTGGACGATGGAGAGCGAACGTGGCAGTGTTTGCTCCTCTCTTGCGGCAGGTCCTGTGAAGAGGCAGGTGGCGGTGAAATCCACCCGAGGCTTTGCCCTGAAGTCAACTCACGGGATCGCCATCAAGTCAACCAACATGGCAGCTGCCGACAAGGGCGAGAGCGCGCCCGTCCGCAGAACCACCCGCCAGTTCTACGACGGAGAGGAGTCCTGTTATATCATCGATGCCAAACTGGAAGGGAACCTGGGCCGGTACCTCAACGTGAGTCACTGCCCTTGGCAGGGGACAAAGGGAGAATGTCCCTTGGCAGCTGAGAAGGGAAAGGGACATGTTTGGGGTGACCTGTCCTTTCAGTGGGCCTGTTCCTCCCCCACACCAGATAAATACAGTTAAAAAAGTGGGAAAAGAGCAGGACTAGGAGGATGTTTTCCCTGCCTGGACTGAAACAGGGCAGCTGCTCCAGCCCCGTGACGCATGGTAAGCAGGATGGCTAAGTCAGTCCTTCCAGCGACCATTACCTTTGCGAGCGTGGGTCTTATGACTCATCCCTGGTTGTGCAGGCAGGGGAGGGAATGTGTCCTGTTTCAGCAGGCTTACGCTGGATGCAGCGGACAAATCGGGAATGCTGCTTGTTTATAAAGGCTTGTGTTTACTGCTGGCTGGTTCGCATCCCTCCCGACGCAGGAACTCGCTCACTGCGTTTGTCTCCGCTCCCTTTACAGCATAGCTGCAGCCCTAACCTCTTCGTGCAGAACGTTTTTGTGGACACTCACGACCTCCGCTTCCCCTGGGTCGCCTTCTTCGCCAGCAAGTGAGTCGCAGCGCGCTTGGGGAAGGGCTGCCAGTTCACAGGGCTTAGTTGGATCCAACTCCTTGGCCCCGGGGCTGCGTGGCCAGTGCAGGCTGGGTGTTTCCTACTGGTAACCTCTGTCTGGCTCCTGGAGCGGGGAGAAGCTTGGAGATGAGTTGGGTGAGGACCTCTCTTCCCGCAATGGAGATTCTGGTGCAATTTGCGTCAGTTTAGGCCTTACCAAAGCGGGGAATTAAACAAGGAGCAGCCGGCTGCCCAGCTCGAGTCCCAAACCTTGCAGGCAGCACCAGGCGGTGGTGAATCCCTGCCACGTGCCTCTTGGGCACCACAAGTGCGGCGTCTCCTCTCTGAAGCCCCATGGGAGTGATTCATCGGGGAACTTTGTCCCTTGGCTCGCGGTGGAGCCAAAGGCAGCCGGGCTGGCTGCTTCACCCTTGCCCTGGGGGAAGCTGGACTGCGCCGTCGTGGCCAGAGAGGTCATTGGAAGCGTTGCTCTCTGCTAGCAGGAGCTCCAGCTTCTCCTCCTTTGCGGCACGGCCTCTTCTCCCAGCCAGTGTTTTTTTTCTTACTTTGCAGGAGGATACGAGCCGGCACAGAGCTGACGTGGGATTACAACTACGAAGTGGGCAGCGTGGAAGGCAAAGAGCTGCTGTGCTGCTGCGGGGCTATCGAGTGCCGAGGGCGGCTGCTGTGAGCCCACCTGTGCTCCCACCGGATCCCTCTTAACCACAGGCTTGGTGCTGACTTTCCCTTTGTGAGGGTAAAGTTTCTCCGGAAGAGAGGGTTGTTTAATAGTCACTTACGAAGCCGAGTACAGCGGCTTCGAGTTCTCCCGTTCACTTGAAAATTACAGCGGCAGATGGACACGGAACGGAAACATCACCTGGCCCATGTGTGACGGCTGTGGCAGGAGGGGTGATGCCCAAACCTGATGCTTGGCTCCTGCCGCGTCCCAGGGGCTGCAGTCACCCTGCGACAGGACCATCCCTCCCTCCGTGCCGCAGGAAGGGCCATGAGCCAAGCCATTACCTGCCTGAGCTGCTGACGAGCAGCCGTTCCTGCCCGTTCCCCACTACATTTAAGACACAAAGCCCTGGGCAGCTACAGCTCAGGGTCGCGGTGCTGCCGGTTTTCCAGCAGGAAACACTTCACCAAGACTCCAGGGCAGTGCTTCGCCGTTGGGACTGAGCCGTTGATGTCCCTGCGGCCTTGGGACCGGAGGGGTAGGGAGCGAGGATGGTGGAAATAAACCCAGTAAGAGTGGACCAATCTGGATTTATAGTGGTGATGTGGATTTCAGTGAAGAAAAAAAAAAAAAAAAGCATCTGTCTTCAACTGTGATATGTTGTAAAGAATCTTTTCATTGTTAAAAAGCAATAAAGTATGTTTTTCTATTAAAAAAACCCAAAAACCACCAACCAAGAATTGCCCTGAACTCGAGACACGGCAAAACCCCCTGAAAGGGCAGGATTTAACCACTTCCTTCAGCCTTGCTTCCACGGGGCTTGCAGGAAAAACTGCCGGAGGCAGATGGGTCCAGGCAGGTTCAGATGCGCACGGGCACAGGGAGGGCAACAAGCTCCCACAGGCACGTTCACCTTTCCTTCCTTCTAGCAAAACAAATACTCATTAAATCCGCCACTTGTTAAAGCTAAAGAGAAGCTGGTTGAACTTCTCTTGCTCGGGAGCGGATCTGATGCCGATTGCCTTCTCCCACCCTCCTAGGACGTAACCGTAGGCTCGGAAGACGGAGTTCGGCTTAAACTAAACCACTGCGCTGAAGTTGCAGTTGAGACAGCCTCAAACTTGACTCGATCAACCCAAACTTGCTTTGGGCACCTGCGGCTGGGGGCAGGGAAGGGCAGAGCCGGTGCAGGCAGCCAGGGAAGGTGGAGCTGCCGGACACGGCGCCAACCGGACGGCAGCTCCGCAAGTAAAACTCGCTTTTTTTTATATTCCTCCCCCCCGCCCCGGCAGCAACGCACAATGTCAAGTGCTGGGGTTTGGCTCTTCTTTTTTTCTTTTGGGCAGGGCTCGTACCTGCAGATCCGAAGGGTTCAATAAACCACCCTGAACATGGGCTAAAAAAGGCAGGTTTTGTTTTTGTTTTTTTTTTTTACAAATTGGAATCAAATCTCACATCGCCCACGAGCTGAAGCGCAAAATCCCAGTCAGGGGGGAGGGCTGGAGCCGGTGCCAGCCGCCTCCCCCATCCCTCGGGCACCCAAACTGACACCAGTGCCCAGCTCATGCAACTCTGCACTCACACAAGGGAGGCTTTTTTTTTTCCCCCCATGCTAAATAACCTTTTTTTTTCAAAAAAACCCAAACAAAAAAACCTTTCTAGGGCCTCCGCGAGCTCCAGTTCCATCCTTAGCGTCCACCTGAATAGCAGCTTTGTCATCCCAGCAGGGCGAGCAGGGCGGCCGCTCCTCTGGCAGCGGGGCCAGGGCTCCTCGGGCGGCTGAAGCCCACGCTCCAGGCTGGTTTTGAAGACGTGGAGAGCTTTCACGGGGGGGAAAAAAAAAAAAATTAAAAATAAAAATAATATCAAAATACTCCAATCTGCCCACTTTTAGCCCTGCCTAAATGAAAGCTAAAGGGAGCTGTGCCAAAGCGCTCACCCCCGAGCCCCCGCAGGGGCCAGGGCCACAGAAGATGCCCAAGCCCTTTATTTTTTTTTACCGAAGTTTATTAGTTTTTAACTTTTAATATATTTAACCTTTTATTTTTTTTTTAAAAAAACAAAAAAAAAAAAACAACAAAACACATTTTGGTCTGACGTTGGTTAATGGTCCTTTTCCCCCACCCCTCCGTGCTGGGAGGTCTCACCGCATCCCGGGTGGATGCGGGAGGCAGAGCCAAGCCCCGGCTCCTTCTGTCTTCAAAAAAAAAAAGAAAGAAAAGGAGAAAAAAAAAAAAAAAAAAAATCAGTCGCAAATTTGTCCTGTTACAGCTGGGGAAGGGATCGGGAGAGGCCACGGAGAGGGAGAGACTTGAAACCCATTTACAGAAGAGAAATGAGGGGATTAAACTCCTCCGTGAGACACGAGTAGTGACTAAACCCCGCAGCTTCCTTCCCCGGATACTTCCATAGTGTCATCTCATCATTCGGCCACTGAAACACCCAGGACTTGATCCGCTCCCTCCTCCCAGCCCTCCCAGGGCAGCGGAGCAGGGCACGGGTCGGGAAAGGGGCTTTTTTTCCCGGGGTTTGAAGAGGCAGCTGCAGGACGCGCTCCCCTCCGGCAAGGGAAAAAAATGGGAATAACGCAGGGCTGCAGCCCGGCGAGGGGCTGGAGCCCAGCTTGTACCGAGGGGCTGCGGGGAGGGATGCCGGCGGGAGCCGTCCTCGCTCTGCCCGTCCCGGGGCACCGCGGTGGCTTAAGGCAGCAGGTGAAAGGCAGAAAGGGCACCAATGGCGAGCGTGAGGTGGAGAAGCAGCGACCGCTGCCGCCCCCAGAGCCGCAGCCCCTCTCCGGAGGAGGCTGGGGGCCGAGACGGGTTCTCCGGGGTCCCGGTTTGCTCTGCTGGACCGGGGAGGGGAGAGGATGGAGGGGACACGGGGACCTTGGCGCTAGGCGAGGGTGGCATCGGTGGGATTTGACATCTCACGGGTTTGGCCTCCGGCGGGGCCCCCCGGCCGCCCCCGCCAGCGCAGAGACGGGGCGAAGGGCGCTCAGTCGGTTTTGCGGTGGTTGTTGTTGAGGACAGGGTGGCCATTGGAGAGGGGCCCATTCTTTGCCGCCGCCTCCTCCTCCTCCTCCGAGTTGTCCGTCTCTTCGCGGTCGCTCCTCTCGTCCTCCACCACCTGTGGGGGGAGAGGGAAAGCGGGGGTTGGGCAGCGGCACCCCGATTTTTCCTGCCATGCCTCAGTTCTTCCCAACGCAACCACCGCCGTTTCTTCCCCACCAAGGGCTCTCCAGGATTCGGGAAGCCACGTGCCGTCCGGCTGCACGCTTTGGGGGTCTCCCCTGCAAAATCCCCGGCCTCCACCCTGCTCCACACGTGCCCTCCGTCCATGCCAGGTTGGGATTCGGCCCCTTCGCCCCGCAGCAGCACCTCCTGGCGGGGCTGGGAGCCCCGAGCCGTCCCCAGACCCCCCCTTACCTTTCCAGTTATGAACTTCTGGGCCATGCGGATGATGAGGTAGGCCCAGAAGATGTGCAGCGACTGCAGCACCACCATCATGAAGTTGAAGAAGTAATAGCCGAAGAAGGCAGGGTAGAGATCCAGCGGATAAACCACCGTGCAGTGCATGATCCTGCAGGGAGAAGCAGCTCCGTTACGGGCAGGGACCGGCACCCCATCCCCCCCCATGGGTCTCCCCACCCCGTGCCTCAGTTTCCCCACCCATTCACCAGTGACCAGCGCTCACCAGAAGGGCAGGATGACCAGGCGAGTGATGATGAAGACGGCGGCGAAGACGATGAAGATGTTATTGCAGGTGTTTCTCCAGCCGGCGTAGTTGAACATCTTGGCGGACTGCGGGGGGGGAGAGGGGGGGGTGAGTCGGGGAGGGGACATGGGACATGGCCACGGCCGTGGCGGTGCCGCGGGGGCCGTACCTCCAGCAGATAGTCCGACGAGTCGTGCAGGGCCATGATGAGCGTCCCCGCACGGATGTAGTTGGCGAACCAGGAGAAGCTGATGAGGATGATGGTGGCGACGTGGTGGATGATTTGCTCTTTGAAATCCTGTGCCCAGGGAACGGGGAGCTGGGGGTCACCGCCGCCGGGCTCCGTCCCCCAGCGCCCCGCCATCCCTCTCGTCTCCAAGATCTCGGCCCCAAATCCTCCCAGCCCGCTGGTCCCTAATGCCCACCACGAGGGCGAAGAAAACCCTGCCGAGACGTCCCCGTGTCTGCCAGCCCTGTCCCCAGAGAGCGCCCCACCGTCGCAGCCCACCTTGCGCTTGACGTCGGAGGCGATGCTGAAGAGCAGGGACCAGTAGAAGGAGAGTTCGATTATGTAGTACCAGTACTGGGAGGGCAGCATGCTCTGAAAGCCAAGAGAAAGGCTGGGGGGGATCCTCCATCTGCCCCGGGGGGGGGGATTTCCATCCCCTTCCGTGGGGACCAGCCAGTCCCACGGCTGTCCTGGGGACCCTTCCGCACCCCATGGCACGCAGCCCCTTCCCCATGAGTCAGCCGGACCCACACGGCTGCCAGCGACGCTGCGCAACCCCGGAGAGACCCTCCCGCGCTCCCGGAGGCTCCGGATCCCATCCGAGATCGCCCAGGCAGCTCCCAGGGGCTCCGGTTCCCATCCGAGATCGCCCAGGCAGCTCCCGGGGGCTCCGGTTCCCATCCGATATCGCCCAGGCAGCTCCCGGGGGCTCCGGTTCCCATCCGATATCGCCCAGGCAGCTCCCGGGGGCTCCGGTTCCCATCCGATATCGCCCAGGCAGCTCCCGGGGGCTCCGGTTCCCATCCGATATCGCCCAGGCAGCTCCCGGGGGCTCCGGATCCCATCCGATATCGCCCAGGCAGCTCCCGGGGGCTCCGGTTCCCATCCGATATCGCCCAGGCAGCTCCCGGGGGCGGGCCGGGCCATGGAAGGGCGACGGGTCGGACGCTCACCTGGATGGGGTATCCCTTCCACACCTCCCGGAGGTCGTAGAACCAGGGTTTCTGCAGGACGCGGAGGGGAGAGAGACGGAGAAGTGTTAGAGGGGGCCGGGGGGGGCACCGGGCACACGCAAGGTGGGGCCGGTACTTACATCCACTATGACAGCCATGCCAGCAATGAAAGCAATAAGGTAAAACGTGAATCGCCAACTGGAAAAAGGAAGCAGACGGTCCTCAGACGGGCACCGGGGCAAGGGAGGGAGAAGGACGGACCCACCGGCCCCATATCCCGCCCTCCCAGGGCGGCTCCCAGCCAAGCGGGTGCCCCCACAGCCCCGTCCACCGCAGGGACGCGGCCCGCAGGGTGACGGTGACGCCGGGCGCGGGGTCTCACCTGGCCTCCCTGAACTTCTTGAGCAGGCTGGGCCGGTCCTGGTTGCGGCGGCGGCGAAACCAGCGCTCCACCTGCCGCACCGTGCAGCCGCTCTTCTTGGAGAGCATCTCCACGTCGGCCTGGGGGACGGCGGGGACGTCACCGCCGTGCCGCGGGGTCCCGGCTCTGCCACTCGCCCTCCCCCCCGCCACAGCAAGCCCCTTTTGGGGACTCCCCTCCCCTCACCTGCTTGGGGTGTTTGGTGGTGGCAGCGTAAAACTTCTCCAGCACGGCATTGGGGGTGGCTTTTAACCTGATCTTCTCCTTGACGTTCAGTAGCCCGGCCAGTGGGGTGGCCACGTACCTGTAGAAGGAGTAGGGGGACATAAAACGTCCCCATTTCTGTGTCACCTGGCTGCTGTGGCCCCATCAAAGCCACCCAGGGACCCGCAGCCACCGGGTGCCTCAGTTTCCCCATCCCGCCGCTGCTTCTCCACGGGGGGTTTTACCACGGGAGAATCCCCCAGGTCACTCTGTCACCCCAGAGCTGGGGGACCGGCCCCCCAAAAAGCGTCAGGGTCGTCCCCACCCGGGCGAAGGGTCCCTCCCCCTTCTCCCACTCTCCCAACAAAGCCCCGTCTGTTCCCAGCCTCGGCTCGCCATTGTTTGCCCAACAAATCGCTCCTTAAATGCCGACTGTGCCGCGATAAGAGCGGCGGAGGATGCACAAAGCCGGGTTTGTGCGGGGCAGGTCCCGGGCACTAAATGTGCCGGGGAGGGGGGGGGATATGACAAGGACAGGACCCCCGGGGTGCCACGGCCACCCTGAGGACAGGGTGACACATCCAGGGGATCACCACAGCGTGTCCCCAGCCCCCGAGGGGCGGGAAAGGCTGGATCCATGAGGGGGGGGGGGCGGTGGTGTGTCCCCCATCCCGGGGAAGGGACTCACGTCTCAAAGAGATGCCGGACGACGAGGAAGAGGAAGGCCAAGGGGAGGGTGATGTAGAGATCGGAGGCTTTGGCGTAGACTCGTCCATCCCGGTCCTCCAGGTCGGCCCAGGTGAGGTTTGCCGGCAGCCAGAGCCGTTCCCACCAAAAATAGCTGTACAGGGTCTGAAACATGCTGGGGGGGGGACGGGGGACGGGAGAGGGAGCGGTGAGGGGGGACCCGCACCCCCACGCGGAGCCGGCCGGTCGGACCCCGCTCCCTCGCCGGCACCGTCTGCAACGCTGGACCCGGCGCTCCCGAGTCCCACCTCGGCTCCCGGCAAACCCCCGGCCGAGCCCGATGCCGGGGAGGGTCCGCGGGCCGGCAAAATGCCCCCCTGGTGCCGCCCGGAGCGGCCGGCGCTCGGCTCCGGCAGAGAGGGACTTTGCTCCCTGCGGCGGAGAGGTCAGCGGGTGATGATTAACCGAGGCCAGCGGGATGGAGCCCCGGCATCGGATGCGTTCCCGGTCTCCGGGACTTCCCCAACGGGCACGGCGTGCCATCGGCTAGGGATGGGGACCACGCCGGGATGAAGAGGAGGGGGAAGCCCCCGACATGGTTGCTCCCTATCGGCATGCCGGGGTTGATCCCCGGCACGCAGCCCAGCACCGCCAAGGGGAGGGGGGGAAACTGAGGCACGGAGCCCACCGCCGCCGGGCAGCCGGACCCGGGCGGCCGCGCAGGATTAGGGATTTGCCGGCGGCACAATGAGCACCTTTGTGCCTTAAAAAGGCTCCCGACGGGCACCACGGCCGGCATGTCACCGTCACTGCCGGGGCAGCCCAGGGCTCAGGGCATCCCGGCTCTTCCACGTCGGCACCGGACACACCGGAGATTGGGCTCCGTGGAGTTGGGTTGGGGGATCCCAGTCCCCCGGGAGGGGTCCCAATCCCTCGGGAGGGGTCCCCGTCCCTCGGGAGGGGTCCCAATCCCTCGGGAGGCAAACCCCTACCGGGGAGCCCAGGGACGAAGCCGGCTTCGCTCCGGGCGGGAAGAGGAACCACCGGGGCCGGTTTCGCAAGCCGTGGCGGGAGCGTTGGCCCCGCTTTCCCGCTGAACCGGGAGGGACAACGGCGGCGGATAACGGGCAGGGCGGCAGCCGCAGCGTGGGAGGGCTCGGGGTGAGGCCCCGGTCAGGACTGGTGACATCTTCTCCCCCGGGGACACCGGGGACCTGCTGGTGACCCCGGCAGGGAGAGAACCGGGGCGGCGGCGGCGGGGGGGGGGCACCGTCAGCCGCTCCCCCCCCCTCCCGTAGTGAATTTAGGAGCTGGAAAGTGCGAAAATCCTGAAATTTTGAAGTTACGGAGGAAAAAACGGTACCGGGAGCATCGCTGGGCACCGGAGGTGGCCGGGGGCTCCCGGGGAGCGTGTCCCCACGGTGGGGAGGGGTCACCCCGGCCGGAGAGACCCGGGCCCGCACCCCAGCCCCGGTGGGAACGGAGACCGGGCCCGGGGTCTCGCATCGGGACCGGGGGGGGGGCACCGATCCCACCCGATCGCGGCACGGGAAGCGCCGGGGTGGACCCCGAGC
>VFFE01008970.1:261705-277268 GCA_008921705.1 Burhinus oedicnemus
GGTCTGCTGAGGTAACCGGCCCTTCAGAGGAGGGGGTTTAGGGTTTTTAAGAAGCGTGCTCTTTCCTTTTGCTTCCGAAACGCAGCGAAGGGGAGGCAGAGGAGTTGTCAACAGTTGTCCAAGCTGCCAACGCTGTAAATAACTTAAAGAGCGCCTCGGACTTAAATCTTCCCTGAAAGCATCCAGCGGAGAAGAGAGCGGGAATGCAAGGAGAGGCCTCCAAATAATTAATAAGTGATAAAGGCTCAGTTTAATATGAGGGGAAAAGCTGATGCTTGTTGTTAATGATCCAGCTTCTCCTTTCTTTTCCAAACACACCCAGAGTGGTAAACTCCGGTCCCGCAAATACATAAGCTGGCGGTTAACTTTGGGAATGCGGAGTTCATGCCCGGAAAACATGCAAGTGTTTTCAGTGTGGGCCATGAGAAGGAGCACTTAAAAAAATATTCTCTGTCCCACAAGAAGTTAGAAAGGGGAAAAAAGAACCCAAACTGGAAAGTCCTAAAGGGCAGAGGGGTTGTGGCAGTCAAACACGTGCATCGTAAATGCATCAAAGGTCCCGACTGCAGAGTAAACTGAGTAACTGCTCTGGGCTCTTGACTTCCAAGCTTCAGGTGTTGCATGTAATAACTGCATGCTCGGAAAAAAGCGATAAATTTGAATTATAAAGTGAAATGAGTTTGTGGAGGGAGGTGATGTGGGCAGTGTATCCTGGTAAGATTTAGGGGTGAGGTTTGCTGTTTGGCTTTACTTTAAAGGGCTTGTGCTACTGATAGCTGGTTCTAGTGGTCACTGACAACAGGGTGGGATGTTTCTCTTGAAAGAACAAGGAATAAGAAAGAAATAGAGCTTTTCAACTGTTTCACAGAACTGCAATTGAAGGAAATTGAAGGGAAAAAATTCAGCTGAGGGCTTCAGTGCTGTTGGAGTTGCTGTTTTGCTGGGTGGCACGGTGCCCGTTTGCACAGACATTCGTTTGTAGCCGCTTACTGAACGTTGTACATGAGTTAATGGGTAGACTTTAAAGTCAGTCTTTGATAGGACTGGTGTACCAGTGTAACTCTGTCGCTGAGGAAAATGCTGTAGTTCACTACTGCCATGATTATGCTATGCTTTATGTAGCTTGGAATAAATAGAGACACTATTGTCCGGGATGTTGAGCACAGCTTTTGGGTTCTGCTCCTTTTATGACCTTGAACAAGTCACTGGAGTTAGCAAGGTTTGTTTTACCCTCTCCCAGCAGCGAACGGGGAACGTTTTCCCATGCTTAGTTGCTAGTGCTGGTGTCAGAGTGAGTGTCTCGGAGATTAAATCATGTTCTTCAAGTGCTTTAAAAATTAAAATGATGTTGTGAACAGCTTTGCTGTTGCTTTTACAGGTTCTGCTCTTGGAACTGGATCCACATGGGCAAGTCTTTGTGTCCGTGCAAGGCGCTGTTGAGGTAAGCAGGATTTTGCAGGAGCTCTGGTGGCTTGTGGTGTCTGTCCCGTTTGCTGACCATGTGTGCTGCCTTCACTTGATGTTTCAGGGCACGGAACTGAGAAATACAATAAATTACTTATGCCTGTTTATTGATCGTGTTGGGCCTGGTTCTGTATGGGAAGGTGGTGTGTCCGGATGGGCCGTAGGTATACGGTGCTTTTAAAATGTCTCTGCCTCAATGCTTTTTGTTTGTTTTCCGTTTCTTGCTCCCACCTTTTAAAGCAGCTTTCGGCAAATACTTGTTCCCATGTATGAAGATGTCTTTAGTGGACCTAGGGAAGAGGTTGCTGGAAGCGGCTCGCAAAGGCGAAGATGACGAAGTGCGAAAGCTGATGGCAAGTGGTGCTCCCTTCACCACCGACTGGGTACGTCGGGGGAATAGATGTTGGTTTTCTGTGTGAAACGGGTTGCGTGTGCGCTCTTCAGGGCCGAACCTAAAGGATACAAACGGAAATGGGAGCAGTAAAACCAGAGCGTGGATTGGCAGATAACGCTTCTCTGGATTTCTGCGACGGAGCAGATTCCAGATTGAAGCACTTCAAAAACCAAGACCTTCCTCAGGCAAGGGTGAATTGACGTTTGTGTACGGATCGATCTCTGCCTCATGCTCGAGAGCACAATCGCAAGTACCGTGCTGTCCCAGACACTTCTCGATGCTTTGAGAAGTGCGGTTCCCCACAGCTGAGACAAACGATGAGTCAAGTCAAATTGGAAGAGCTGTTAAACCTCTCGGTAACAGGAAGTTCTTTTAAGAATGCTTTATTTAATTGGTTAAACTCTGCCAATCAAGAAACTCGTCCTTGATTGGTTTGTTGTTGTTTTAATTTTTTTTTTTTTTCCTTAAAAAACCAAACCCCTGAAAACAAACCAGGCTATCCTGGGTAGGAAAGGAAATAAAAGCTTTAATGAAACTGAAGAACAACAGTTGGATAAAAAGAGAACCAGATCATAATGCATAAGCCATTGATAGCCATTTTCCGTCACTGGATGTCTTCATTTCCTAATTCATCAGTCCTTTCATTCATAGCTTTGCACGATGAAGGAATTAAGAGTATCAAGAGGTAGCAGAACCTAGTAGTATTGCGATACTGTCCTTTTGTAAACAGCGGTGAAATTAGCTGGTGTGATACAGAAATGGCAGAGCTGTTCTGTTGTGGTTTGGAAAAGAAGCTCAGTGATAAGTGGATGGCACAGTGGAGAAAGTAAAAGCATGTTGGATCTTCAAGTTAACAGATAACGTAAAGATCTCTAAAATGTTTAATGTTTGTTGGAAAAAATACTGGATGTGCAGCCCCTTATTTCTGAGTGGAGAAAACACAGGTTAAGTTAATTTCTTCCAGAAGCTTTGTCATTCTAGTTACTGCCGGCCGTACACGTGGTGATGACTGTGCCTGTGCTCTCTTGCTGTGAACCAGCAGTAACTCTTCTAAATTAACACGCAGCTTGGGACGTCGCCTCTTCACCTCGCTGCCCAGTACGGCCACTATTCGACAGCAGAAGTGCTGCTTCGAGCTGGTGTTAGCAGAGATGCCCGAACAAAGGTGGACCGGACACCACTACACATGGCTGCGGCTGATGGACACACTCATATTGTAGAACTGCTAATTAGAGTAAGTATAATAAATTAGGTCTAACTTTAAGGCTGGTGTAAATCACCCTTGGAATGAAGTGCTTGATGGCCCTGTTTAAATGCTAGCGCAGCCACCACCTTTAAGACACTGAGAAGAGAGAGTGCAGACAAGTAACGCTTCTTTCTTTCAGAACGGGGCTGATGTAAATGCCAAGGACATGCTGAAAATGACCGCTTTGCACTGGGCAACAGAGCACAACCACCGAGACGTCGTCGAGCTGCTCATCAAATACGGAGCTGATGTCCATGCTTTCAGCAAGTTTGATAAATCGGCTTTTGATATTGCTTTGGACAAGAACAATCCAGAGACTCTGGTAATGCTGCAGGTAGGTTGAGGAGGGAGAAACTTGTCGGTAATTCTCTGACCCACAACTCTATCTGTGCTAGAGTGAGAGGGATCCTGCTGTGTCTGATGGGATCATTTTCTATTTGCAGAGAGAACTAGAAATATGGAGGTGGATGAGGTTTGTTTTGTTTCTGTTTCAACCAGTGCAAGCCTACTAGGGCTAGTGGGTGACAGGGTTTTATTGCCATGCATCTTGTACGGTCGTAGTGTAAATTGCCAAGTTTAGGTGGCAGTGTTGTCACAGCTTTTGCGCTGGTGTCCCTGACGTGCTGCAGAGAGAAATAATCTGCCTCTAAAATGTTTCGGGGATGCTTACCACAGAAAGCGTGACAAATGTATGTCTGACCCCACTCTCTTTCCTAGGAAGCAATGCAGAACCAGGTAAACACTCATCCGGAGAGAACTGATCCCATCACCAACACTGTGACTCTCACATCACCATTTATTCTTACGCCAGGGGAAGTTCTCAATCTCGCTAGTCTCGTCTCTTCAGCAAACGCCAAAACAACCTCAGGTAAGGTTTTATGTGACCTTGAGTGGGAAAGGCTTGAAATAAGTTCCTAAGACTGCTTACCAGTAGAGGGCAGATGGTCATTTAGTAGAGGAAAAGTAGTGAAATACAGCCAGACACACCCAGCTACTGCTTCCTGCCCCAGAATGTTTTTGCTGCTGAAGGTAACAAAGCAGATTTTGAGCTGATGTAAATAAAGGTGGTTCCACTGGAAGTGGCAGAGTTCTGCTGAGCTCAGCTGTGGGGCTGCTCCAGGTCTGTTACGAGCAACGGAGCTTGAGAAAGTGAATTTGGCTGACTGCAACAGAGGAATAATGAGAATTATTGCCTGTGCCAAATCCTGAGCACTGCAGAGCGGCTGGGCAACGGTTTGCTTTGTTCTTTATGGGCTACAAGAGTTGAATGAGTGTTTTGCTGTATATAAATGTTGAGCAAGGAAATTGCAGAATAAGCAGGTCTACTGGGTATGTAGCTTACTCCTTATTTCTTCTGTCCCACATTAGATGGAAATAATTGGTTCCTCATTCTTCTGTGAGCCTTATTTTGGTGGGGAAACCACTTTTAACTTAACGCTGAGTGGAAATTCTTTTTGTGTAATTCCAGTTTTCGTAATAACTCTTAAAGTGAATTTTCTGTATTTGGGGAAATCCAAACCATTGTTTCTTTTCAGTCTCAAGGAGGCTGCTAAATACAAGTTTTGTGAAGCTATTTGGCCTCATCCTGCAAACACTTCTGCATGTGAGTAATTCTTCGGTTAGTGGGACTGTTCACATGCGTGAATGTTTGCGTATTAGCTAGGGAGTGCATTTAAAATCCCGGATACTGACGTTCTGCAGTCCCACCCAGACTTCTCTGGCCACAGTGAATTCGGCAATGCTCCAGACTTGCTCTCAAAGCTTTTGGGGCTGCTCGCAGCTTTGAGGCACTGACAAACCCTAGTTTAGAAGGGGAAAAATGACCCAAAGTCATTTTCCGCCTGTGAGGAAGATGCAGTGTGACTGGCACACATCGTCTTCAGTCAAGGATATCCCACAAACTCAAAGGGGGATAAAACTGGGGATTTTTGTAGCCTGGGTGACGTTCCTGCCACAGTTTTCCATGCCTCCATCCCTTTGATGTGGAAATCGGTCCTATCTCCTCTCTGCCTTTGTTTTGCCAGGCTAAGCAAGGCAGTTGCCCCGAGTCCCTTGAATCCATCCATGGTGTGCAGATGAGCTCTTGGCACTGGCCTTGTAAATCCCCATCTCTCACTGCACCTCTCCTCGTATGTCCTGCAATGTAATCGCCTTTTTCAGTGATACAGCACAGCGATGGCTTATTGTCCACGTGCGACTGGACTAAAATACCCTGGGTTTTTCCCCCCATGACGCTTAAAGCATCGGTAGTAGCCGGTCAGGGTGAAAATAGCCAGTGTCTCCTGCTCTATGCCACATCAGGAGGTTTTTTCTCATTTCCCACAAGAGGGCATCAGCGCCTGCGCCTTCATTATTACAAAAATCCCTTATTTAACACTTGTAGCTGGTAATTTTTCTCACCTCTCCTAAATTCCCCTATGTCTTCTGTTATTAAAAAAGTTTTTAAATGGGAATAAGTATCTTTTGCTGGTCTGAAGGAATCTGGTTACGAACTGCTGAAAACAGACACTTAGGCCCACGGTATTTTCACGTGCCTAGCCCACGCCTATGGAAAGTGTCCTTCTTTGAAAATAAGTCCTTTGCTAACTTTTGTAAAATCATGAGCCAGTGAGAAAGAGCGGAAAATACGTTGCAAGGGTTAAGGCAGGGGAACTTTAGATGAACTTCCCTTGGTGTGCTTATAATCTATTTATCTGTGCTGGCAATGAGGTACAGGATCTCTTTTTTTTTTTTTAAGAGGAATTGTGGGTTATATGTACTGAGTTTGCGCCCGTTTAGTTAATTTCCTGTTCCATTCTTATTAAGTCTGCCTTTGAATAGGAACTACTATGGTCAATTGGAGGAAGAAACATTGTTTTCTGGAACTGAGAAGGCTTGTTTATCTTGTTCAAATCAATACCCCATTGCAGTAACTGTGGTCTTTCCCTTGCTGACCCTGAGAGGGGAGGAAGAAAAGACCTGCATGCCCAGTACCTTGAAATCAAGTGATATATGTAGCCAATTTCTCCGTTTGAGCGAAAGGCTCTGTTAACTGACTTGTGCTAAAATGTTTGGTCTATGAAGTAGTGCTGAAGACTGGGCTTGGAGGCTTTCCCAACTGAGGAAGAACTTGGGTGCTGTAATTTTCTCATAATAGCCAATGAGTTTAATATATTCCTTAGGTTTTGCAATTTTTGAAAGTTGCAGTACAATGTGAAGCCAAGTAATTACGTGTGTAGCAACCGCTCTGCACAGCATTACAGCAGTCAGACTCCAGCACGTCTGGGAGTGTCATCAGGCAGCGCGGCTGCATCTTGAAAAGCCGACCACGTCTCCAGATCGGAGCTCGGCATGCCAAGTAGCCCGGCAGACAGCCTTTTGGTAGTTCTTACAATAAAGCTGGAGCAAATGGGTTCACATTTGCTGCTCTTTTTGTTATGCGATTCAGAAATAACTTCATGAGATACTTGCTTTAAATTCGATTAAAATTATCATAAAATATTCGGAGTGGGAACAGTCTGTCCTAAAGTAGTATCAAAGCCCTTTTTGCAGTTAGTAGAGGCACCTCTCATGAAAAACGATCTGTACCACCTCCCTTTCTCCGTTAGGAGCACAGAAAATACTTCCTAGCTGATGTCTTGTTTTCTAGATGACAAAATTGTTGCATTCTGTATTCGTTGTTTAGATACAGCAGGTCCTGACAATCCTTCAGTTTGCCCTCATCTTTCCCAAGCAGGTGACTCGCGGTTTTCCAATTCAACCACCTCTGTGCTTGCCACGCTTGCAGCCCTCGCTGAAGTATCGGCACCGCTCTCCAACTCAAACAGAGGCACAGGTAGGGGAAACCGGCCAGATGCTGGTTCAAATTTCTGTAGTTCTAGCAAGTATCTTGCCAGGAAATGGGAGGAATTTGAAGATGTGGAAGTGACTTTGCCTTCTTTCAGGGTAAGGGAGAGATGACGATAAGTATTTGTGAAGCAGTGGGTTGATTTTGTTTGTTTATTTATTTAATCCCAGTTCAAACTTAATTAAAAAAGCAGCAACTGTTACCAATAGAAGTAAATTCATTTTTATTAACCAGCGTGTCTGACCTGACATCACAGAATGTTGCTCTTGACATGCTTTACCAGTTATATCAAAAAAAACCAAACCCAAAAACCATTGCTCCAGAACGTGGGTTTACTTTAATATATAAATGTAGATAAATATTTGTTTAAGAAGGAGATTGTTTGAAATGTTTTCTGTCCCCAGTTTGCTGGTAGTCAACCAATGGGTTGAGTCTCTTGAGGCTCTGGTAACTTCTTCTTACGTAAAGGTTCGGGTGTTTTTTGTGTTTGGGGCGGGTTTTTTTTGTGATCTTGTATGTTTGTAGAATGTAATGTTTGACCTTTAATTAACTTCAGATTTAGAAATTTGATAAAGTTAAAGTTTATATAATCCTTTCACCTTGGAATTCATTTATTTTCCCCAAAGCTAGGTGTTTTTCTAGAATCTAGACACGAGCAATTTGACTTCTTTAAGCTGCTGCTGCCACACCACTGATTCCTTGACCTGCGGTGCTCGAGTGTTTTCCTCTGGCACCCAGAGCGCACGTAGCAGGTCAGGTCCCCTCTGTTTCCTGCGCTTGCAGCGTACGCTGGGAGCAGGATGCAGCCAAGGGTTTGCAATCCTGATTATTTGGGCAAGACGTTAAGTCACACAAAAAGTATCCCGGGGAGTTGAACCGAGCTCCGGTCAGCCGGCCAGACTAAATAGCCTCCTCATGGTTGCTTTGGCTGCACTTGTGTGGACGAGGCTCTTGAGGCACAAAGAGTTTTTTGCGTGTGGTTTGTCTTTGTTAGAGCTGAGGGAAGGGTCACGGAAGGAAGCTTTGCAGAGCCAGGTCTGCTTAACAGCTGCCTCCAGCTCCAGGCTTTTTAATTTAATGAATATGCTTCTGTGCTAGTACTTACTAATTTACACAAAAAATGCTGTTTTTACTCTAGAACACTTGTTTTGCTAAGGCGTAGTGGATTTTATTGTCTTTCCCCTACGAAGACTTACTGTATTTCCAGATTGTTTTTCATGAGCAGGCATCCCAGGAGTCTCAAGCTGCGTACTTGAGCTTTTTCACTAGACTTCAGTTTCTATTCAAGGAAGAGAGAAGGAAATGCTGACTTTTTTTTTGTCACTTGCTTTGTTTCTCAAGGTAAGACGGAGGAAATAGTGGAAGCGAATTCGGTCGATTCTGCCATCCAACAAGTGGTTGGCAGTGGAGGGCAGCGCGTCATCGCCATTGTAACAGACGGAGTTCCCCTGAGCAGCCTGCAAACAGCCGTCCCCACCAGCGGCCTCGGCCAGCCCTTCATCCTAACCATGCAAGATGGGCAGCAAGGTAGGGAGGAGCCGAACTCGGAAGGCAGCGCTGAGGATTAACTTCAAAACCAACAAAATAACTGTTGCCTGTGGACTCTGTCGAGCGCCGCGAGGCCGGTGGCTGGTGTGATCTGGCTTGTTGGCGCTGTGGTGTAACAGATCCATGCTGGCCTCCTGGGCTCCAGGAGGGGTTAAAATGTCTGTGTGACTTACGTCAGCAGGAAAGCTTGCCAGTGACTTGTTTGTAGCTTAATTCACACTGCTACGCTTCAATATTTTGATCTTTGTGTTAAAACCAAACACCTTCAGTAAAAGGTTGCGGGAGGAGAAATGCCAAGGTAGCCACTGTCTCTGGGAGCCAGGCAAAGGTGATTCCTTTAGCTTGTGGCAAACTTCCCGGTCTGGGCGTAAATTACTCGACCAATGAAACTGCAACCTGTTACCTTTTAGCAATCGCTCCATCGTTCTTACCTTAACATTAGGCCATTAATATCAGCTTAAATACACCTTTTCCTCCCATAGCTCCAGTTACATTGCCTAGGGCAATATAATCTATCAGTTTTACAAGGCAAATGTAAATCGTGTTCAGTAAAGCAGGGCAGAGCTCCAGAGCGCTCGTACAGTGAATTTTTGTTTCCTCAAGGGATGTAATTCATCAGCCTGGTCTACTGCTGGCAATTCTTTTAGCGTGTCCTAGGGATACTCGATTATTTGGATTAACGTTGGTGCAGAAAAAGAGGATTAGGAAGCAGAGCAGCTCTCCTGTAACATGCATACAGTGCTACAATGTGAGATGGGTTACATCAGTTCTGTCTGTTTACAGACTTAACGAGTGAAAAGCAATTTTCTAAAGCTGTTAATTATTCAGAATTATTTGCCAAATTACTACAAATAATTCCTGGCTTGTTACCCATTCTTTGAGGAAGACAAAGGGAGAACTGTTTAGGTAGCGCTACCTTCAGTAGCTCATGTGGTGCCTTTCTCCTCTTTGGTTGGATGAATTCTTGCTACTGGCTTCCCAAAGTGAAAACCCATGTTTGCAGATTTAAAATGTGTTTGTTCTCTGGAGTATTTGCAGCTCTTGCATGCGCTTAAAGCTGATTCAGAGCTTAGCCGCTGGGACCGTGTACTGGGAATTTTCGAGAAGAGCTTTCTATTCCTCTTGCTTAGCCTGTCTCGGCTATTAACTGCATTACTGAGGCATCAGAATGATAGTTTTCACCTCACATGTTTTCTAAGATGCAAATCTTTGACTTCGGATCCTGTCAGCCCCGTTGTGGTGAAATACTCGAGTATTTCAGAGGCCTGACTAAAGAAAACAGGAAGCCCAGTCCGGAGTTTCTCTCCTCTCTGGGAAGACTTAGGCATTGCCGATCCACAGGTCTCCTCTTTTTCTCCAGAACCACGCTGATGCACTGACTTCAGAGAAATCTTTCAGGAAACATCTGTGCAAAAGCATGTCTCACACTGTATAATTTGTCACCTTTTAATTTTTCAGTTTTAACTGTACCTGCTGGTCAGGTTGCAGAAGAGACTGTTATTGAAGACGGAGATGACGCAGAAGAGGAGGAAAAGCCGCTGGCCAAGAAGCAAAAAGTGGAACAAAATGTAGATGACTTGAAGGAAGACAAGGTAGATACTCCAGCTTGTAACTTTGATTGCCGTCGTCTCCTGCGTGTTTCTCTGCTGTGCTGAGGATGTCGGGCTCCCAGTCTGCCAAAGCCATCTCAGAATAGAAACGAGCTGCGCCCTGCTCGGCTGAGCCGGGGAATGTCTCAAACAAACTGCTCGGAGGTTCCCTGCTCTTCCCGCCCATGCTCCTGTGTTAGCAATGAACACGTGAGCGGCTGAGAGGAGCGATGCTCAGTCAAGTATAGGCAGGAGGAAAAGAGCCAGCTAAATCACTTGTTGCTGTTTTGCCTGGGCTGAAGCTGTAGCTCAGGGCTTTTAGATGAATCATGGTGGTTTACTGAGATTATTTAAGATTTCCTGTAGAAGCACAACACATGGGCTGGGTGTAAGGCAACTCGCAGCTCCTCATAAAGCAGCAGGAATGACTCTCCCATCACCCTCTGTTGGGAGGAGGAATGTTTTTCTCGATTGCCTCTCAACTTTTCAGCACTAGTACCTCTTTATTTTTCTTGCATCTTGGTTACACCTGCTTCCAACCTTTGAAATTCATGGCGGTGAGACCATACATAACTTCCTGGCCCACCCCCCTGCACGTTGTGGGGACACTTACCAGCCAGTTTGTGCCTCCCCATGTCCCAGTTGCCTCTGGTAACCTGTGACGAGCAAGCCAGTTGGACAGAACTCAACCCAAGCACGTTTTTAGCGCCACCTTAGAGCATTTGGCTTTTCTAACTTGTAACTGTTGGAGTGCTTGCACACCCCCTTTCCTTTGTGTCGCAGGTTGGGCTGCCATCGTGGGCTCTCTCAACTTTTGTTTTCTGTAGGACAGCGTTGAAAGGGAAGTGCTACAGCAGCAGTTGCAAGAGGCGAACCGGAAGGCTCAGGAATATCGCAGCCAGCTCATGAAGAAGGAGCAAGAGGCGGAGGAGTACCGGTTGAAGCTGGCAGCCATGGTGAGGCAGCAGCCCAACGGAGCCGAGATGACGGTGCTCCAAGAGGTCGCCGAGGCTGACCCGCTTGTGGTAACCTCAGAAGACATCAAGGAATCGGTGCTGGCCATGCTGGAAACGGATCAGCCAACTGATATCGCTGTGGAAACTGTAACCTCCTAATCCTCAGTGATTGACTGTGTTTTGTAAAGGAAAATGACTTTTTTTTTTCCTGTCTTTTTTTTTTTTTTGGTTAAATAAGGTGCTGTTGGCAGCTGGCGTTGAGAGCAGAGGGCTGTTGTCGAAGCCACCCCATTGCCAGGGGCAGAAGCTTCTCCAGCCACTTGCAGCATAACTCTGCATCAGCGCAGTGCCCAAAGGTGCTTTTAAAGCTTGACCTTGAGAGATTGGAAGCTTTTTAACAAAATTTTAGCCAGTGAGTGACCTGACAGCTTATTTGGTGACGTCAATACCTGCATTGTTGGGGAGTGGAAAAGAAATACCTCATTGCCGAAGCAGCTGGTCTGGGCGCTGAGCTGCCTGGAAATGGCAGCACTGCAGAGGTGTTCTGCAATAACCTGAGGTGTTTGCTCCCTTCTGCGAAGCCGAGTGACCGGATCTGCACCTTCAGAAAGAGTCGTCTCTTGGGGTGTTGCTTTAAAATCTCCAGAGGTGTGGAGTGGATTTTCCCTTTCAGCCAGAAAGTGAATTACATACTCTTGTTCTTCCAAAACCATGAGTCTTTTTGATTGAGGCAACCTTCAGTGCAAGAGCGGAGGCCGGGCTGGTTGTCTCGGCCGGAGCATTTCACGCTGTCAGGGAATACCACGCTCTGGGGGAGCCCGTCGTCAGACCCCTTAACTACCCAAAGGGATCACAGAAATTCCTCCTCAGTTTTATGATATTTAGTCAAATGTTCAGTTTGACGCTTCTGCGCTGAAGAATAGCGTTAACAGATTATGAATGCAAAGCTATACATACAGCGGTTGCTGCAAGACAGCTTGGAAGTCGAGTTGTCTCTGGAGATACATATGTCACTTTTTTTTAACTAAACAGTTTTTATTTTTAAAGATACTAAAACCTTTTTTAACAAGCAGCTGAGCTTGTTACTGAAATCTTCAGGCTTTTTTTACTCTTTGCAGGCCTGTTTAGCGCAGGGATCCATTCCGTACAGCTGATTGTGGGGTTCAAGACGGCAGGAAACTGGAAGCACCCCGAGTAGTCGTGTGGAGCTTGACAATGAGAGATTACCAAGTGCAGTTTAGAAAAATACCATAAACAAGTGAAGTTTAGAAAAATACCATCACACAAGCTGTGCTGTCAGTCGCGGAAGGGCTTTAAGGGTGAGGAGTGACGTGCAGCTCTGAGGCGCTAGCAGCTGGCCTGCTCTCTGAAAATATCTTCTCGCAAGAGAAAAATCCAGCTCTTCCGGCCCGTAGTCTATTGGTTTGGGGTTTGTTGGGCTTTATTTGTCCTAGTTTTGTAACCATTGGCAGCATTCAAGGTAATAATTCAACGTCACGGTCCTTACATTGCATTTTTCCCTGTCATTTCCAAGCGTGTCCAGATAATATGGTTTTTCTCTTGGTTCAGGTACTGCCTTTAACATTTCTTTGCCGATAGATCAGCCGTATCGTGATGTCAGAGACGTAATGCGGACTAACGAGTTCATAAAGGTATGAACGTCTGGTCATGGCTCTGAAGGAATTTCTCACCCCAAGAGGAAGCTGCTTTTTGTCCTAAGATCGGTCAGTTCCCGGCAGCTGGGCCTGAAGGGAAGGTGGGATCTGCCAAAAACCCGTCTCTGGCAGCGCTTCACCGCGTTTCACCGGCTGGGTTCCCCCGCGAGCAGTCGGAGCCGGAGGTTTGTGTGACTGTTACTGTAAAGGCTTCCTGAGACTTGCTGGGTTTTGAGAATCTAAGTGCATTTATTTATAACCAGTGTAGCTATATTTATAAATAAGACTTTCTTATCTTTTTTCCAAAAGATGTCTTGAAGAAGGCTTTAATAATTATTTTTTATGAATGAATATTTGGAGAGTCTCTGTTCCTGGTTATTGATTACTTGGGCGTTTCCTTGCTGACTTTGAGCAAGCGTTAAGTTACTTTCTTTTGTTCCCCAGACCATCGACAGTTTGGGTCTGTTTGAACTAAAAACCTGCGTCGGAGGGTTGGAGACAGTATTAAAGCAAATCCAGGCAGATTCTAGTACCCGGAAGCGTTTACGGATGTAAAGGGACACCGTCAACTTTGGCTTTTATGTTTTGCCTGAAATTTGTGCTCATTATTTGTAAATTTGAAGAGCTGGGCAGCTGTAGCGTATATAAGCACTGTGTTGTGCCTTTGACAGCACTGCGATTCTCGCTTATTTCCATCCTTCCCCTGAAAAGGGTCAGTTTTGCCAAAAAGTCCCTTCAGCTGGGAAACAAACTTCCCCTTCAGAAGAGAAGAAAAAGGGGAAAAAAAAAAAAAAAAGTCCGTGGCGCTCCCGGTAATGGGGTTTGGTTTGTAGAGTTGGAACAAATACAGCTGCCAGCGTTCTCACTGCTTTGCCCGGGGGGGGAATCACACGTTAATTTTATTTTTAGAAATACTCGCGTACGGGGTCTGAACAAAGATGAGGAGAATTTGATCTCTGCCCGGCATTTAGAAAGAATTTCAACCCGGCTGCATCCTCTGCTCCTCCACGGAGGAGTTGGAGCTTTTTAAGCCAAGACCAGCAGTTTCTGGTGGGTGCGTGGTCAGCCGGGCTGTTGTGAGCGGATAAATCGCCTCCCACGGGAGTCCTGGCCGCACTCTGCCGCGTCAGGGCTTTTCTGCCCCACGCCTTCCCCCGGAGCGCAGGCTTTGGGGAGGGTAAAGGCCGAACAGCCCCTCGCTCTCCGGGCTTCGCTCTCAGCGAGGCGAGCCGGCGCGCTGCCCTCTGCCCACGTGCCCAGCCCCGCGTCCCCTGCGCTGCCAGCTTGGCATCGCAGCCACGCTCCCTCCTGCGGGCGGGAGAATCCCAGCTCGCTTCCCCAGGATGCCGGTGCAGAAGTTGAGGTCTTAAAAGGAACGCTGGTGTTTCTCCTTGGTGGAGGAGGTGGCGTGACGCTAATTGAACCATTTTGGGTTTGATTAGACTGTATTTCCCTCTTGTTCGCAGTAACCAGCTCTAACCGGTTCCCATTATCCCAAATCGGAAGCAGGGCGTTGTAAATCCGGTGGGGATGAGTGGAGGTCACGGAAACGCCAACTAAATCCTCTCCAGATAACCGCGAAGGGGAATAACAGACCCCGGGCGTTCAGCTGAGTGTGGCACGGGTCCCTGGGGCCTTCCCTGCCTGTCCCCGTCCCCCCCCTCGCCCTGACCCTTCACCCATGGGGCAGCTTTTGGTGCCAAATCTGATTATTTCTTTAATCTCGCCTTTATCAGCTTGTTTCCCCCGTGCCAGGCGCAGCGCCGGGGTATTTATCGCAGTATAAATTGCCACTTCACGGTGGCAGGTCCCCTGCGGACCCTGTTAGCGCTGGGCCGAGGAGCCAAGGGCTTGGGCCCCCTTTTCCACCGAGGGTAAATGTTGGGAAATGCGGAAATTTCAATGCTTTTTCTTTTTTTTTTGGACTATGTTTCTTGATAAAATACCACAGCCTCAGTTGGTGGCTTTCCCTCACCCCTGGTGTCACCCCTGTCCCCCTAAGCGAGCGCATTGCCAACCCCTTCGTGTCCTCTGGTCTCCGTGTGCCACCCTCTCTGCAGGGACACCCTACGCTGGGCATCCACCCTGTCCCCAAGCTGGGCTCAGGGTCTGGTGGCACCTTTTCCCCCCGGTCTTGTCCCACCCTGCCCTCGTCCCCCCTCACCCCAGACAGAGCCAGGCGGGCACCGGCACGGGAGCGACCACGTATTTAATTGCCGCGGCCGGCGCGGGCCGAGCCCTGGTCCTACATGGTAGGACGAGCCGAGCTCCGACGCGGAGAGCCACCATGTCCCACGCCCTTCCTGGTGGCTTTGGGGGGTGGTGGCTCCAACAACCCCCAAAGCAGCAAATAAATTAGAAAGGATCAAAAAAAAAAAAAAAAAGCCCTGGAAAATGGGGACATGGGGACCCTCGTCACCCTGGGCTGGGATGTGGGGATCCCGTCACCCTGGGCAGGGAGACAGGGTGGCTCAGGGACATGGGGGACCCTCATCACCCAAGGGAGGGAGATGGGGGCAGCCTGGGGACACGGGGACCCTCGTCACCATGGTGGGGGCCGACATGGGGACCCTCATGGCTCAGGGCACGGAGCTGGGGAAGCGGGGACCCTGCCACCCAGGGCAGGGGATGGCTCGGGTCCCCCCCAGCCAGCTGCAGCAGGGGTGTCCCATGGGGACAGGGCTGTCCCCATGTCCCCAGCGGGGGCTCAGGGCCTCCCGGGAGCTGCTGGCACCAGCAGGGGCTTGGGCAGCACTGGGGGCTTCATGGAGAGGGAGCGCTCCAGGGTGCCGGGGCGGGGGCCCCAGGGCGGCCCCCCCGGGGCCCCCAGTGAGTGCATGCGGGTGAGCCCCCGGGCCAGGCCGGGTGGTCTGGCCGATGTCCCC
>VFFE01008970.1:310815-334715 GCA_008921705.1 Burhinus oedicnemus
CCTTCCAACGGGGCAAGTAGCAAAGTTGGCTGGCCTTGGTTGCCATAGCAATAAGTATAAGCCAGAGCCTCTCTGCATACCGTTCCTTGGCATCAGCCATAAACATGGGTCTTATCACTCTGAGAACGAACGGTTTCCTGCACAACATGCTGTTAATTTCAGCAGTTAGAAGAGGCCCAGCTAACAAGCAAAGTTACCGAACAAAATTGGTCCTGCTTTACCTCAAACCAGGACAGTGGCGCAGCAGGCAGGATGCTAATTCTGATTTCCCTGTCGCCAGCTCCCTCTGGGGTTGGTTTTGAGCAAGTCCTGTAATCGCTCAGCTGGAATAGGGGCTGTTGACACGCTCCCTTCCCGGGGCTTGGTGATGTTTGAGAACAGGCTGGAAAAGGAATGCTTGGAGCATTTATCATTAGGGTTTGTATCCCCAAAGGAGCTCCCAGTAGCCGTAAAGCTGGACTTTAAATTCATCAACACCCTGGAAAACCCGGTGCCTTGGTGTTTCTTGAATAGGTGTTGCTGTGTGGGAGCAGTGATTGGCTTAAATGTTAAATCATCGAAGTGTTTTGGTGGAAAGCGGGAGTAATACAGAGCTGTGAAATCGATGGTCTTTGGCCAGCAGTAGGATTAATTTTCAAATGGCAGAACCTTGTGCAAAGCCAATGTGCCAGAAGATGCTGCTGTAGGGGAGGAGGGTCTCCCTAGCTCTTCTACAGGTTACAGGGGCAGGAGTGGCCATCAAATATTCCAGAAAGTGGTCTTGTCCAAAATGCCTTCAGCAAAAATAAGTCTGCTCCCTCTTCTGCCGGGAAACTTGAGATAACCTCATTCCTCCTCCCCCCAAGATAGTTTTGCTATGAACCATATGGAAAAGCAATAACAGGAATACTGGCGGGCCGGTGTCTCGCCCGGCAGTGTTAGCCTTTGCTTGTACGTGCCTCGTTTCCAGCCCCTTTCCTGAAGGTGAAGGTAGTTTTGCTGAACTTGCTCACTGATTTATTTTCTTCTAATTTTGATTTTTGCAGTTCCATGGTGCTCTTTGATTCCCAAGCGGTTCGATAATGAGGACCAAAGAGTTCACGTGTCTGCTCTACCTCAGCGTTGGTATTTCTGGGGGAGCAGGAGGGCATGGCTCTGGCCAGAGGGCTCATCTCAGGAGAGGCACGGTGGGGGAAGAAATACGGCCAGGAGTCAGGAGCAGATGCTGGAAACTTCTCGCTCACTGTCCTTTTTGTCTTCAGAGTTTCCACCCTTTAGTCTTACCATCTGCCTACTGGTCCGTGGGCTGTCTCCATCCTCTGCTGTTGAAGACATCATGCATCTGAGTCTCATTTATTTGACTCGGAGGTTTTTTTATTTATTTCAAATGTTTTTCAGTGGAGAGAGTAACTTGTTGCCAGTCGAGATGTATTCATGTTTCCGTGCACATTTAGACAGAGTTTTGTTTGTCGGTGCTCTTGTGACCACTGATCTTTGGTCAAGGTCTGCTGTGCTGACGAGACACGAAGGAAAATGGGTTTCTTCCCAGGCCTGGTGAGTTATGTTGGTTTTGGATTGGAGTTATCCCAGATAACTTGTTGCTGTGCAGCACATCTTTTCCTGGAATTGCTGGGATAAGCCCCAAACGGTGGATCCAGAGTTTCGGTGAGGTCAGCGCTTGTCTGCTGACGTGAGCACTGACCTGTGCTAAGCGACCTCCAGGTGGTGGAGGTAGAAGCCCAAACCCCATCCTCTTTGGTCCTCTTCTCCACTTTGGTGAGCGCCTCTCCTGCTCGCTTCTGCAGAAGGCAGAGGAGTTGCTCGTTTAGGGTTTTTTTAATTGATTTTTTTAGACGTCCTGCCTGGCCTCAGCTCTCTTCTGGGTACTTAGAAAATGCTGGTAAGGTTGTGCGTGGAAACCTGTTCTTAATTCTACCGCTGGCCTCTTGGATTAAAAAGTTGCTTTATTTCTCTGTGGCTAGGTGTGCTGACCTCCTCACAAAACACTTGGCAGTGTGCTGGTGAAGAGAGATTGAGGAAGGGTTTACTGTTTCTGCAAAGCAGCAAGAAGTGTCTAGATAACGTTACAGAGATTGCGTCTCCTCTATCTTCCTCTGGGCCTTTTCCCAACGCGTCACCCGCTTGCCGGTGTGGACACGTCAGCAGTATCCAGTGACTTCCAGGAGCGTCCTGTGCCTCCATCAACAGGCTCGTAAAACAAGTGTAGGGGAGAGGGAGGAAGATGTGCTAATCCGGGACAGTAAAATCAGTCATGCGTACATCAGCTGCCGACTGCTAACGGTGGTGGGAAAGATGACCCCGAACAGGAATCTACAACGTGCAAGAGCTCTTTATCTAGAAACTGTACTCACAAACTCTCTTACAGCAGCTTTTATGCCGTTGGTTTAATGTCCTTAACATAGTTTATCAGAACAAATCTATTAATGCAGAGAATTTCAAAATTATTACTCACTGCTTGGCCTTCTGGCCAAGATCAAGCGTTTGTAAGTGGTTTATCTTCCTCTGGAGGGCCGTGTTCTGCTCTGGCAGGGGCGGGCTGCGTGATCTCATGGGTTTTCTTCCATCTCCAGCTGCTGTGATTAAGAGCGTTGGCTTTGACTCGTAGCTCAGGCCGGACTTCTACAGTTTTCCATAAGAGCTTCCCGAGAGAAGCAAATGAAATATTTAGGCTCTTATCCTCCAGAGCCGTGGAAGAGGTTTTTATTGTGTGCAACTAAGGTGCCGTGCTCAGAAGTGTTTTGCTTGTGCAGTTTGGACCTTTGTTTTCTTAACTAGTAGAAATAGGATTTCTTCTTGTGTTTCTTTAACTTTCTTGGGGAAAACATCTCTTGTTTCTTCAAATAGCTGAAGTATCAGTTCACCGTGACAACTGTATAACCTTTTTGTTTTTCCTCATGTAGATTTCAGCTTTTTGTGCTGCTCGGTGATGTCATTTCGAAGAGGTAGACGTACTGCATATATGTGCTTAAAAAAAAAGCATGGTTTCTTCCTCTCCAGTAACCAGCAGCAAAATGCCATATTATGTAACTGTCTTGGCTTTTGAGGATTGACGAGACTTGGTGGGTTTTTTTTCCCCCTAAATAAGCTGCTACGGCTCTCAACAAAAGCTGCTGTTTTATTGAAGTGTGTTGTGTAAGCGCTCTCCTGACATCTAAACAGCTCTCCGCATCGCTGTGCGCACCAGCAGGATTGTTCCAGCGGGGCTTTTCTGCTTTGGTTTCTGCCTGGTTTGCATTTTGAAGAAAAGAAATCTCGCTGCTATTCCCATTTGCAGCCGTGGCCTTGGACTCGGGGGGGACTGATCCCAACAGACTTTTTGGGGGGGGGGTGGGATTTGCAGGCAGAGAAAAAAAAAAAATGTGTTGGGGGATTTCTGTGCGGACAGCAACTTGGACGTGTCCATGGAGTCTCCAACGTACTACACGTCCTCCAGGTAGTGTTTGGTGGGTCTAAGGCTTGGGCTCACGACCAACTTCTGTGTGTGCAGAAGTGCTCTTAGCGATGGTGCCACCACCTGCAGGCAGAGTCCAGGTGAGGAGGGAGAATATTCCCATTTTTGAGCATTAAGAGGACCTGTTTGGGGCAAACCCCGCTGCCTGTCTCGCCCCGGCCACTTGTTTGGCGGAGGTAAAGCCCGCAGTCAGCAGCAGGGCCGGGGAGGAAGGGCAGTGCATGCCGGTGTGGTGTGTCCTGGCGCTCGGCTTGGCCTGCTCAGACGCTGGAGAGTTGAGCTTGATGATGTGTTTGGGTGTGCTAACGTTTTCATTTTTTATTTTCGTCTAAAACATGAGGCGCAGCTCAAATCTGTCTGAGCAGCTCTATTTAAAAATAGCACAAAGCGGGTATTTGCCGTGGCTATACCAAATTAGCATGCTCGTTTGCTAGACAAGTGAGGATCTGACTCGAATGTCTTGTTATATGCTCCTTCCAGTGAAATATTTGTCTGCATCGTTTGACCAGGTGCCATTGCCGCAACTTTTTAGCTTTTTTTCCTAGCATTTATTTCACAGTCGGTAAGAGTATACTATCTGTTGCTGGCTGAAAATAATCCTGGACAGCTAAGGCTGGCGGAAGGCAGCTATTTATTTAGGTTGATTCAGCTTCCAGTAAACAGCTCTGAGGAATGCTCTGAAATCGCCCGTAGGGATTGCTCCCAGAATTGTGAAAGAAAGAAAAAAGGAAACTTTTGGGGACATTGTGAATTTGTTTTTGGACAGGACTTTCTAACCCTGATCTGTTTCCTTTGGCCAGAATTAACTGTTTAGGTCTCTCAAGCCATTTTTTCAGTTGTCAGTCTGGGTCAGAATTGTGGCTGACAATCTTTGAATTTAAAGAGGTGTTTAAATAGATGCAGAAATAGCGGCTTTTTGGAGATTATTTCATTTTGTTACGTTTATGCCATTGAATTTACACCTTCACTTCTCCAAGCAGAGCGTGTGTGGGATGACACAAAACTGCCTTCACATAGCAATAAAAAGAGGTGGAGATAACTGAAACGTTTTCATATGGAAACCTCTGAGCGTTGTTCTCTGGCCTCAGCTAGTAACGCTTTTGGTAATGGAGAGAGCTTGTTTTTTGCAGGACGACACACAACAGACCCGTACGTAGCTTCAGTCCTGCCTTGGAGCCGAGCAGACCTCGTCAGCTGCATGTTCATCCTTGCACTCGGGCGTGAATAAGCATTTTTTATCACGGTCAAACAGGAATTACCTATTTCCCAACCAGCAGCAAACTTGTTTGGAAACTAGCGGGAGAGAGGGAGGGGGAGCTTCCTGCCACGGAAACTGGGTGTGCTGGGAGCAGAGCGATGCCGCGCCTGCACCGATGCTCTGACCACAGGCTGCGGCTTTCCCTTGTTGACTCACCCTTTCTTGTAACCGGCCTGGTTGGGAGGGTCGTTGTTGTCGCTTCCCAAATCACTACATGAAAGGACGAACCGAGACACCGCAGTCTTGGGGCGCTGGGGGAAGAGGAGGAGGTGAAGCTGATGCTCTGGTCTGTGCTGAGATGCTGTATGTCTTCCTCAAAATCACGGTGACACCTCTAAGATAAAGATATCCCGTGGTATCGTGGGACAAACCAGATGTGCTTTGGGATGCTAGCTCTTCCAGCCAAGGCTTGTTGTATATTCTTGCTTTTAATGTTTCTTGCATGTGATTAAAGCAGCGCAGAGAGAAGATTTGCTGCTGGGTCGTCTAGCCGGAGAGCTTTAGTTAAATCCTAGCGGAATATGGTTTTGCACAGATGATTAAATATTAACACAGCAAATCTCCAAGGTGATGAGGCTGGTGGTGCTGCTTTGAGATTGCTTAAATCACGGGGCTTTTAGAGGTTTTGATTTACATAATTACAGATACTTGCTTAAAAAAAAAGGCTTCGTCGCTACTGAACAGGTGTTACATTGCGACGCCCGGGATGTTTCCTCCGTCCCAGTGTCCTCATGGATCTTGGCAAGTTCAAAAGCCTTGTAGCAAGGTGATGGAGCTGAGCTTTATTGGTTTCTTCTTAGCACGCAAAGTCCCAGAAGCTTCCTTCTAGCTGGAGGTGCTCCCGGATCAGGGCTGGTGGTGAGGGGCAGAGGGAAGGGATGCAAGAGGTGAAGCGGGGTGGCCGGTCCTGAGCGCGCCAGGGGGAGAGGGAGGAGAGCTGGCTGCAAGAAACTTCAAACGCAAAAATTAGAGCTTGTTGGGACAAACTTTCTTGTCTTTAAAGGGGGATGAGAAGGGGTGGGAATGCGGTTGGAGCCAGTCGTTCTGTGCTCGCTTTGTTTAGTGAAAAGCATGTCACAGATTTCTTTTTTTTCTTCTTGTTTGCTTGTTTAATATGTATTGAAATGAGAACTTTGATCATTCGATAAGGGGATCAGAAGGCTGCTGGATTTTGCTGTTAAGTACCTCTGTTCCTTTTGCTGAAATGCAGTTTTTGTAGAGCTGTAGCGCTTGATGAAATCACAGCGTGAGTCTTTACAGCGGTTGTAACAGGCGAGCAGAAGGGGCTTCTCTGCCGCGTGAGCGGTGGGTGGACCCAGAAGGATTTTATGTAGTAACGCTTAATCTGGTAAAACAATTACTGGACGCCAGGGGAAGTGACCCTCCGCTTACTCTGTGGTGCGATGGGGTGTTGCTTTTGGGTGGGGGCAGTTTTATAAGGCTGTGGACATGGCTCCCACCTAAAAAAACCGGTTGCTGCGTCTGAAGCAGAAAATAAAACAAAATGAAAGAGGTTGTCTGGTTTTCTGGGCTGGAGGTAGAAAGCACATCGCTGTTTTATGCATCTGCTTGGCGGGGGCAGTGTCCCTGTCCTGGGAGCTCTTGGCCTCGCCTGTGTTGGTCTCGATCTGCCTTGTGGTGTAGACAGACATCGCAGAGGGGCAGAGTCATCTAATCGCCCTTTTTTTTCTTTTTTTTTTTTCCTTGCTTCATCCAAAAAAACCCAAGACAGGAATCCAGGCCTCAAAGATAAAAGTTAGTGTACATCACCTCACAGATATTTAACACACGGTAGTTATGAAAATCCCAGGGCTTGGTTTAAAGTGAAAAGGTTGATGTTCTGGGCCTTTTAATAAAAGGTCCTGGAAATAATTTTAAGATAAAGCGTGGTCAGCGCATTTACTGAAACACCGCAGAGCACTTGGCCCTTCCAGTTCTAATTAATAGATGGCAGTAATCCTGCAGAGCTGTATAACTCCATCGAAGGCAGGGACGTTGCTGATACCACCTCTGAAGGTGGTCCGGCGTGTTGGTGCGCAGCCAGAGGAGTGCTGGGAGCCAGCTGAGCAGGGCAGAGCAGACCCTAGCCGGTAGCATCGGCACAAAACTGTTTGGTTGGCGAGCGGTAAGGAGAATAGTTTTTCCTTGTGGCTTGACAAAAACTCTCTCTGCTGTAAGAGGAGAAGCTGGGAAGAAATCAGCCATGAGTCAGTGCTTTTTTCAGATGCCTTAAAACGTTTGAAGCAAGGTGGTGCGTCAGGCTTTTTTGTGATGCATAATAATGATTAACCCGTTCTCAGTGCGGCTTTTTTCTTTTGACAGGATCATCTACTTTCAAAAAATCACTCACCCCTGAGGTAAGTTTCTGACAGACAAGCTGGTTTGTTCCCTGACTGAGAGAATGCCCAATTTCAGACTTGAATGAGATTAGAAAAAACCAGACAAGTTAGGGGTAAGCCGGGCAGTGGTAAGTACAGTAAGTTGCAGGCACTCATTTGGGAAATCAGAACATCTCTCCTTACAAAGAGAATCTCCACTTAAAAACCCAGCTTGTCCTGAAACTGAACAATTCTCATGCCACCAAAACACCATGTAAATCTTCTGCCACAAGCAAGATGTTCAACTCGTTTTGACTGAGAAACACCATTTAACAACCATGTGTGTTAGAAGACGGTGAGTCAAGCGAGCTCTTGTGGCATGAATCAGAGCAGAATTTGCCACCTTCCTAAAATGTTTCCTCAAAGACTTGGCCTTACTGGCAGAAGGCATGGTGACCAGCTGCGGTTGGTCCAGACTCGCTTAGAGCTGATCTGTTTGTGATGAGGGTGATTAGAAAAAACCAAACCCTTCCAGGTGGTCTTGCATGAAGGTGTTTAACTAGATGTCTGGCCTCAGTCACACAGGAGTCAATGGGTTCTCTGAAGGCATTTCAATGCTGTTGCCTGTACCACGTCTTCCCTTTGCACGCGTGCAGGGATGTGAGGCTTCAGCACTTCACAGGCTCCATCTTCGAGAATAGTAAAATTATGCCAGGTGGTTCTGGGCACCCACCAGCCTTTAAGACATTGGGTTTTTCATCCTTGGTTCTCACCATTTTTTACTTCAACCCTAGATGCCAGGTTCCTCTGGGCAGCCGGGCTCACAGACGATAAAGAAAGGGCACAGAGGAGTGGACTCCACGGGTGAGACTACCTATAAAAAGGTAAGCTGCCTGTTGCACAACTCGTTTGACTGTTGTTATTCTCCTCTTGGCCATGCAAGTGCTGCCCAGAGCAGCAGCGTGTCTCATGAGGTCTCGTGTTAGTGGGTAACATCTGTGACAGTGGCTGAAGATCTCAAAGGAGAGGAACCAAAGGACTGAGCGTGTGCTTCTTAGCTTCTCTTCTGTAGCCTTCTAAAGAGGGGATTATTTTTAAACTTTGCCCATTAGCAACGCTTCCTAGGCCTCTTCTGGCTTATTGGGTGCTTTCTGTGCTCTTTGGGCACAATAGTTTCTATAGATCTTGTGGCATTACTGGAATTTGCTTTACAAAGGGGAGATTGTTTGGGTATTTTTAAAGAGTCTGTAAATGTGGGTATTTTGTGGATGCTGCTTCCAATTTGTTGGACTTCATCCGGATCGCCTGACTTTCTCTGAAGTGAAATTGACTTCTAGGATGTAGATTAAATGGATAACGGTGTGATGGGGGCATGTCACTGCTTTGTGTAAGCAAAGCTTCTGGTCTGGAATCTCTAATTCAGATGTACCTCCATCTGCCCGTTGGGTAACGGAGTGGAAGGGAGGAGTTCAAATGGTGTTTGCACAGAAGCTGGCTTTTGTTATACCACCCTTTTTGAAATGGCTTGTGTCTCCAAGAGTGGGATCCGGCTTTCAGTTTCCCAGCAGATTCAGAGATGGAAGGTTAGACAGAAAAGTAGAAGCCAATGGAAGATGCCTGAAATGTTTCTTGCAAGGGTCCCAGAAACTTGGTGGGACACTGCATGGAATTTATCTGGGAATGAGACTAACAGACAGCCTGTCTGTTTTCCATCCCTTCCTTTTCCAGGGGTGGTAAGTTATTTTTTAAAATTCTTTGCCCTATAAAAGCGATTGTAAACAGGCAGTCAGCTGCTCAGCTGATCGTGCTGGCTAATAGAAGAGAAAAATACTTGTTCCTTGGCAACCTGGCCCTGTGGCTCTGTGCTCACAAACAAGGCAGCAATGCTGCGCTGTGTTGGTAAGATCTGTTTCTGATCAGTAAGACTGTCCTGGGAGTTTAAGCAGGGTTAGGTGAGCTGAGCCGAGATCTATTTTCAAGCAACTTTGGCCTTCAGAGGGTAAGGAAGGAAAGTGGAGTCAAGTTCTTCCTCCTTCCCTGTCTAATACTGAAGTAAATGTCAAATACAAACAGGTAGCTGAAGTAGGAAAGGCCGTTGTCTTACAACAAGCTGGAGTTACTGCCAGGTTTTGTTGCTCTCTCTTCAGGGAACCGTGAGCAGGTCTCTTGCAGCTATGATAACAGAAAAACAGTTAAGCGGGAGAAATGTTCCTGTTTGTTTTATAAGGCTTGATGGAGGATGTGTGTCTGGGGAAAAAACTTGAAATGTTTGTCCCCTGGATACTGTGGTGTCCTCTGTTGCCAAATGCTTTGATCCACAGTGATTTCTTGCATGTGGCAGGGGGCTGGGCTTTGTTTAGCTTAACGAAACAAACACAAGCTAGTTGGATCGTGAGCCCTGGATCTTGTTCTGGGTCCAGTTGCTTTACGTATAAGCCAAGTGAAATGTCCATGAGCTGCAGTGCACAAATCCAACCTGCACCTGCTCTGCAGCCTCAACATTTCCAGCAGGCTTTACAGCAGAGTTCATATCTCCATGCTCCGGGAACTGACAGGCCATATAACATCGGGGTGTTGAGCAGATCTCATCTGGGCTGTTCTGGGAAAGACAAGCTAGACTGAAGCACATCTCAGTGGTCTGAGATGAGATCATGTGCTTTGTAGACAGAAGAGGACTCTTGATGTAAGTAGCTGTTACAAGAACAGTCCTACATTGTTCTTGGGCAGTTTGTTCAGAGGATGTAGGAGCGGGATTCACGTCTTTGCTCCATATTTAAAAATGACAGTGAACTTCTTAGGATTAAAAAGCCACAACCTAGCAAGAGAGACAGACTGAGGAATGCGGTAGCACCACAGAAGTGTGCGTTGTGTGCTGGCCATACCTGCATTGTCCTGTAGAAGACCCAAGTCTGTGCCCAAGATGGGGAAGGGCAAGCTCCAAAGCGTATCGTTACAAGACCTGGCAGACCAAGGTGTCAAGAAATGTGTTTATTCCTAGGGGCACAACATGATCTGTCCCTGGATGTTTTCCCCCTCTGACTGCAGGGTGTAGAGATGGGTGCTGTGGGAGGATGAAATGAAATTCAGTCCTTTTAAGGACCAGCTGGATGTTGATTCCAGTTAAGTCCTTTACTGTTTGACCACCCAGGGTGCAAATAATCGAGTAGGATGCTGTCAGAGATGTAGGGGTGTTCCCATTGCCAAAATGATGTTAGTCAATGAGAAAGAAATGGCAGAAGCTGGAACCAGTAGGTGTAAAATACCGCGGCTAACTGTGCTGTTTTCAACTGGGGGGCTCTCTTTAACTCCTTTCATTCCTATTTCCAGTCTGCTGCTCTACATTGTTCAACTCATTTTCTCTCCCCTCCCAGACAACGTCATCTGCCTTGAAAGGTGCCATTCAGCTAGGCATTACACACACAGTTGGAAGCTTGAGCACCAAACCTGAAAGAGATGTTCTCATGCAAGATTTCTACGTAGTAGAAAGTATCTTCTTCCCAAGGTTGGTGCTTGCTTTCTTCTCTCTCTGGTGGTTTGATAGTGGGTAGCAGCATTAGTTCCTAGCCCTACTTGCACATGAGGAAGCTGCACCAAACCAGGACACAGTTGACCGTAGCAGTAGGGCACAGGTCTCCTGAGCAGAGCTACTCAACGCACTGCTTACAGACTCGGGCTCCTGCCCGTGACCTGTGTCTGAAGAACCCTGGCTTTTCCCCATACGTGACCGCCATTGGTTGTGTGAACAAATGTGGGCTTGCTGTTGTGTCTGCCTATGTGTGTCCCTTTTGGGTGGGTGCTTTCTAGCCCTTGAGTGTGTTAGAAGCAGCCAGCCAGTGGCTGTTTGCTTTTAGGGCAGTTTCTTAAGAAATGTTTCAAATACAAGTACTTGTGTATGCTTCTCTCCTGATCAGTGAAGGGAGTAACCTGACCCCAGCTCATCACTACAATGACTTTCGGTTCAAAACCTATGCTCCAGTGGCCTTTCGCTATTTCCGGGAGCTGTTTGGGATCCGACCGGATGACTATCTGGTAAGTTGGTGGCTGGACCAGGTTCCCATTTGTTGCGTATTCTGTATGATGGGTGTTTGTCCTCTTCCCCCTCTCGGAGCTCTGGAGCGCTATGAGGCCCCATGGCAAGCTCTGTAAGCACAGCAGTGGAGGCTGATGTGACCCTGGGGTTTGCCTCTGTTAATGTTTTAAAGGAAGAGGCTTCGTGCTGAAGTTTCCTGTTGATGTCTGTCTCACCTCTGTGTCTCTCACCTTGTCCTCAGTACTCGCTCTGCAGTGAACCACTCATTGAACTTTCAAACTCCGGGGCCAGTGGATCCCTCTTCTACGTATCCAGCGACGATGAGTTTATCATCAAAACAGTTCAGCACAAAGAGGCTGAGTTCTTACAGAAGCTGCTGCCTGGCTACTACATGGTAAGTCGCTTGGGCGAGGCTTTCTCAGCAAGCTAGGGAAGGGTCCCCCAAATGTACAAGCGCGACAGATATTGCTGTGTACCACCTCCTAGATGTGAGTGGAGGTTTGGTCTGTGCCCCAGCTGAGTGGCAGCTTCTCTCTCAACTGTCCAGTGACAAAGACAGTCACAGACTAACACAGGCTGCCTGGGTGTCACGAGCCTGGCGTGCTGCGCAGGGGTCTCGGGTTGCACTTTGTGACTTGGACCCTTTTGGAATGTTGCAGGCTGCTTCGTGACCAGCTGTGAACTGTTTGTTGCTTCCATGCTGCGCAGCGTCACGCGCATGGTACTTTGTCTTGCAAAGCTGTACTTGTGTTTCCCTTCCCAGCACAATGCTTTGTTCTGTCTGCAAAGATAAAGAGTTGAAGAACTTTGATTTTAGGTTTCTAGCAGCAGCAGCTTTGAGAGTAAAGGTGTATTGATTTTAGGAAAGTGGCTATAGCAAAAAAGGGTTTATCAGTTCTGGAGCAAAATCACATCCCACCCTGAACACGATGGGTGTGTGATCTGACTGCTGGTGTTTGTGTCCAGCCTGGCCTTTACAAGCCACCTCTGTCAAAGGGAATTTAGCCGTGAGATAGTCTTGCCCTACAGAAGTGCCTTAGGGCTTTGGATGCGGTTGAGGTCACTAGCTGAATTCCTTAAAATGCTTCTGAACCCGCAAATATTTATACTGTGATTATATCCCAGAACGATATCGTTTTTCTTCAGAATTCTGTCTAGTGCCTTCTGCAGGCACGAGAGTTTAGATCCATCTCTATCTTGTTGTATTTAGCTTGACCTAAGTGCCCAGTTTAAAAAGGCTAAGCACAAATCTTCCTTTGGTCTGAAGCCTCCCCAGCTTAGGTTCTGTGTGAATGAGGAGCAAACTCCTTCCTTCCTTGCTTCCTACATTCTTTACCTGACCCATTCAGCTTTGCAGAGAGGTTATTAGCAACTGTAGACATCACCCATCTGTTGCCTGTGTTCACCTGCCCTTGTCTCATAGCTTCTTCGGCAATGGCTTTGAATCCTTGCCAGCTCCATTTCAATATAGAAGCACAGGAAGGAACAAATAACTCCTCTGACTGGCATGCGAATGACCAGAATGGCTTTGAAGGTGTTTCTTTGGCATTTCAGAATTTGAACCAGAACCCAAGGACGCTGCTGCCAAAGTTTTACGGCTTGTACTGTGTCCAGGCCGGAGGCAAAAACATTCGCATTGTTGTGATGAACAACCTACTGCCGCGCTCTGTCAAAATGCACCTGAAATACGACCTGAAGGGCTCCACCTACAAACGCCGAGCATCCCAGAAGGAGCGAGAGAAGGTCTTCCCAACATACAAGGACTTGGATTTTATGCAGGACATCCCTGATGGCCTCTTCTTAGACTCTGACATGTATAATGCTCTGTGCAAAACGTTACAGAGAGACTGTTTGGTAAGTGGAAGGATGGTGTGGAGAGTTCTTTCCTTTTTTTTCTGAGCCTTTCCCATGAAAGGGAGATGCTACAAGGGTGGCAGCTGTCCTCTGCCTGTCTACTTAGAGAACTCATTTTTTTTGGTGGTGGTTTGGACAAGAAGCGGGACCCAGACACCAGTTCCATTCAATACTTACAACCTGAATTAAACCCAGCACTGCCTCTAGAGGCGGAGGAAGTGCCCTCTGCCAAGGTTGAGCTCTGGAGCAGGGCAGGATCTGGGGAGAGGGGTGGGATGCTTGGCTGAGTCTGGTCTCAAGCTGGGCAGCCGTGCAAAAGTCAGTGTTCTCCCCTGGCTTGGGTCCCTGTCTGCACAGAACTACCACCGACGGCTTTCCTCTAACTCCCTTTGGTGACTGTAGATGGGCTGACTGTGCATGAGCTGTGGATTAAAAGCCATCCCCTCACTACGCTCAGGGCTCTAGGCAAAAACGCTGAGTACGCTTCTGAAAATGTCTGCTCTGACAGTTTCACTGGGTTTGCAATAATGAGTGAGCCTTTGTTGCTTTTCTGCCCAGGTCCTGCAGAGCTTTAAAATCATGGATTACAGTTTGCTTGTTGCAATCCATAACATCGATCTGGCACAGAGAGAGCACGCGATGGCAGATGGGACATCCCAGACCGATACGCGACGACCTGCTGCCCAGAAGGCCCTCTACTCGACAGCCATGGAATCCATCCAAGGAGAGGCCCGGCGAGGTGGTACCATAGAAACAGATGACCAGTAAGTCTGTGTCGGTGTTGCTGTTCCCAGTGAAATACTGTGAGGAGTGAGGGGTAAAACCTAAGTTTGGCTAATGGAGACTTAATTTAGATGCAGATGGGGCTATACAGGATTGCTGTCACGCAGGGCAGAGAGGTCTTGATGTCAAATTTTGTGCTTTTATCTTTGATTTTCCTTCCTTAATGCATAAAAGACTGTTGCCTTCCAGATGGCATTTGAGGGTTCTCTGCCCACTGGTTATTGGCAGCTTCAACTAGTTATTTCCGTCCACCTCTAAGAGGCATAGCATGTGCTTTGTTAGATCAGACTAACAGCCCATAAAGTCCAGCTGCCATCTTAGTCTGGATGGTAGTAGATCGTCTTTACACTTGCTTGATCTCCTCTCATGGATGAGTTGGGATTAATGCTCATCTGCAATAAAATTGTCATATGAAGGGAAAAGGGTCAGTTCTCTGGAGGCTTAGCAACCTTACTGAAATAGCATGTTGCTCTGACTTGTCTTCCCCAGTTTGTTAGCGGAAGAGTAGGTGCCTCCCGCATGTTGATGCTTGTTAAATAGTTTGCATGATACTCAGCCCACGCCAGGCTGCGTGAGAGAGGCAGTGGGGTGTGAGAGCACCCTGTTTCATGTTTGTGCCCTGTCCTCTTCTAGGATGGGAGGCATTCCAGCCCGCAACGCTAAGGGGGAGAGGCTGCTGCTCTACATCGGCATCATCGATGTGTTGCAGTCCTACAGGTAAGAAACATTTAATAACAGCTTTGTAAAACCTAAGGGTGAAGACCATTTTCCAGTGTTGTCTTCTCTGCCTTGGTTGTCAAGATTGGCTTTCAAGAAATAGTTAAGACAGAAATAAACTTTTTTTTTTTCTTTACCAATTCTATGTTCTTGAAGACGGGCATTTTGGGATCAATTTCTGGGTCTTGCTTACTGTATTTACTTTATGTTCCCAGAATAGATTGACTCTTACGAAGTTGTTTTTGTGTGCTGTGGTTGTTGTACACAGGCACTGTGCAGGAAGTGGCAAGGAAAAAACAAGTGGTGGCTTAAAATGGCCATAACCACTTCTCTCTGTAAAATGAAAAATAGCTGTATGGCTTACCTTTTCTTCTGTTTATATTAAAATGCAATATGCAGAGGGTTACATATGTAACATCTTTGTTAAATGTCATTGCAAGCTAACTGTCCTTGATAATTATGCCTGTGAAACTCTCCCCTTGGGAGAGTGAACTGTGCAATCAGCCCCGGTGTCTGGCACAGTCTTAGAAAAACGGGACAATAAAGAGAATCTAAAGCCGAAGTAGTCTGCGTCTGGGGTTTGTTTGCCACTGTGGTCAGAAGCCAGGCTCGGTACTGAGCAAGCATGTTATGATACAGACAGTGGGGACTTGGTGTGAAAATTGTTCTTAATTCTTTCCTTTGTCAGATTTGTCAAGAAGCTGGAGCACTCTTGGAAGGCCCTTGTACACGATGGGGTAAGTAGAAAAATACCACTTGTTTAATAAGAATACCAGCATCTTTTTAAACTGTGCCCACTGTCCTTGCTCCTTCTGGGCATAGGATCCTGGATTTCTAAGGCATGTGCGTTTGCCATCTTATATAAAAGTAGTACTGTCTAGGTACTCTGAAACACGTTGGTTTTGTTAATGCCGGTCATCTAGTTGTTCAGTAACGAGTATTGATTGCTTTGTATAGAATGCCTACTGTTTGTAGCTAATCTGCTCCTCACAGCTGCTAGTGAGAGTGACTGAGAATCCCTGTTCCTAGTCCAACATATCATGTGTTCAAGGCTAACAGCCTGAGAGAAGCTCATGTGAATCTTGATCACTTATTAGTTCAGATTCACATGTTAATGTTTGTCTCTTGGACTTCTAGGACACTGTATCTGTGCACAGACCCAGCTTCTACGCCGAAAGATTCCAACGGTTCATGTGCAACACAGCGTTCAAGAAAATACCACGTAAGTACCCTCCATACAGTTGTACCCTTGGCAATTGCCATGGCTTCTGTCTTCAGCTTGCTCAGCAGCTGTGGTTTGGGAAGGTGGATGATAGCGTGCAAGAGCTTTAGGAAGTCTCTTGTGCTGTGTCACCCCTTCCTCCCTCCCTCCTAGATTGTTCTTGCCTCACAGATGTGACCTTACAGGAGCTGTTTCATCCATCAGCTTGTTCCTTCAGGGCCCAGCCCTCATGACAGACTCTGTCACTGGAAAGTTGCTGCGTCGGGTTTTTTACTCCTTCCTGAACATGTTAGAAAAATGCTTTCTGGGTTTTTTTTTGTCTTTAAGTAAAGCCATCCCCTTCTAAGAAGAGCCGGTCTGGCACAACAGTTCCTCGGCGGAGCTGTCAAGGAGGAGTGCCTTCCCAGTCACACATGTCGTGCGAGACAAAAGCACAAGTAATGACAGAGGCGGATATAGAGCAAGGTTGGTGCCTGGGCTGGGGAAAAAGAAAAAAAAAGCCTAGAGAACTTATTTTTCAGCTTGTATTTCTCTAATCGAAGCTTGCTGCCTCCTGAGTCGTGCAAGACACCTCCACGTTGTTTTGTGGTCTTGCCAGGGGAGGGCCTGTTTTCTGGGGTTGCGGGTGCAAGAAATCAAACGGGGCCAAAAACTCGTATTCACCGGATGGCCCTTTGACAGCACTGTGAGAAAGCCTGGAGGAGCAGCGAGCCCTTCAAACACTTGGCTGTTTCTGAGTATGCTGTTGCAACAAATGCAGGGCAGGATGATAAACCTCGCGTTTCAGTAAAAGCCAGTCTTACTCACAAGCAGGGTAAGACCAGATTGTGGAGGTGGGGAATTGTTTCTTTGTGTGTCTTCATGGGATCTTTCAGCCTCGTCTAAGCATCTAGTGTGGCCCAGGGAAGTGGGCTGAGGCTGCGTGGCAGTCCCATGTGTCTGGTCGCTTCCCAGCAGCTCTTGCCCGTGGGGTTTATGCCAGGGGGGAAGCTGGGCTAAGCAGTCATGTGGAGGCTTGGACTTGGAACAGAGAACTGCCTGCAGGGCTGGTTCTTCAGTGCCTCGGGTGTTTTAGATGTCTTGGGTGGGATCCAGCACGGATCCTGACCCATGGCTGGCGTGGGAGCTCATGCCACATGATCCCGCTTGTGCTGGTGGTGGAACAGTCTGTGCTTCAACTCAGGTTCCCACCTTGGTCGCCCAGATCTCCTGCCCAGGACCCTGCCGGTAGACGAAGCTAACAGCGACTCCATCGCAACAACCCTGTCCACTTCTTCCTTGGGCAGCGGAGGCCTCAACTCACCTGCAAATAGGTAAGGCTCTTGCTGTTTTGGCGCATGGCAGGCCAGCGGCTCCTGCGAGTCAAGTTCCTGAGCCGTGGGAAGACTTTGTGCTGCTTTATGGATGTTACGGTTTTTGGCATGCTTGCAGAAATACCCATTTGAGTGGTCCGTGTGTTGTTGAGCAAGTTCAGTGCTGTTGGTTCAAGCATGTGCAAAGGGGGAGCACTGTGTCAACGTTCTTGCGTGCAGTTCTTTACAGATGACATGATCTTGCATCTTCTGCTTGGGCTGTGTGGGGGTCCCAGTGGCTTTTAATTCCTTGTGTGTTCTGTATTTAAAGGCTTTGTTCTGGAGTTGAGGTAATTGTGCTAATTAAAGTGAGTTGGTGAAAGCGTCACTGCCAAAATGTACGTGAAGAGCATTAATGTGATGATGGGTGATGCTGAAAATGACCTTCCTGCTGCTCTTTTCAGAGGGTTGGGCTCTCTTGCAACTTACTGACTGGGTTAGCATTGAGCTCCTACAACTCCTCGGGAAAGGAGGCTGCAGGGATGTGTGCAGGTGTGGTTCAAAATGTCTCAGAAGCTGAAATGCATGGACAGCACTGAGGGAGCTGGTGGCTGCCTTTGACTGTTTCGTTTCTTGCTGAAGTGGTAAGACTAGCAGGGACGAGGAGGAGCTATGGTCAGGACGATCCCTTTTGTAGAAGTTGTTCTGAGGTGTTAACCGAAGCGATCGGAACCCATCGGAAAACCGAAGCGATCGGAAACCCTATTTCTGACCCACTGCCTGCACTGTGGCACTGATCAAAGTGTCTGTTCTCTCCTGAGCTGCAGGAGAGCAGGATGTAATTGTAATTAACGCCTCTTACTCCCTCTGTAAAAGATGGAAACTTCTTGGTAGGGATCCTAAACCAGAGCTGCTCCTTTCCAGTACGTCAGCATGCCTGAGGTGTTCTTTTTACTCACTTAACTGCGGGTCTCTCTCCTTCAATCTTTACGTAGGTCAGTGGGCGTACAAGTGCATAAAGCTGACAGCTCAGCAAAGGATTTGACTAGAGCAGCTCCCGGCATCTTCCTGTCTAGGTGAGGGGAGGAACCAGACTTTGCCTGAAACCTTCTCCTGTCTAGAGGGTGTGCTCAGTGAGACTTACCCTGCGATTTGGTCTCACGCTTGTTGCTGGCCAGCGATTACAGAGGTTCCGTACAGTCAGTTCACTCCTAAAATGCAGTGCTGTAACACAGTGCGTCCCTGTGCCGAGGCTCAGCATCCTTGACATGTTGGTCTGCTGTAAGGCTCAGTGGTAAAACCTCTCAGGATGGTGTCCTCCTTACCCCACGTGGCACTGAGCACCCTTCTTGGTAAAAGCACAGGTTCTGCTAGGTAAGATCAGACCTGCTGCACCATTGGGTTGAGTCCCAAGTGGTTCACCAGGTGTAAAGCCTGATCTGTGTTTGCCCCAGGTACCTCTGGAGCAGAGCACACTGCTTACCGTACCCTGCAGGTGCTCGAGCATGTGGTTACGCTTTGCCAACATCCTGTAAAACCGTGTGCTAGCACCAGACGGTGGTAATGAAATCCAGGAGGGAGAACGGATCAGTGTTTTCTGCCATGTGGGGCCTTGGGATCTGAGCTCCCTACATCAGACATGTTGTCAGAGGCTTAAAATCTGCTTTTGCAACCTTAGGAGATCTGTAAAGCTCTGCAAACCCTGGAAAAGATGCAGATTGTTGATACAGAACAACATAACTTGTTGAATGGATTTAAAAAGGTGGTTTGTTTTTCTTTTTTTTCCCTCTCTACAGAATCGGCCAGTCTAGCAGGGTGTTTACCACCCTTCGGGGAAGTAACCTCTTCAACCTCTAGTCCTGTACGAAGGGGAGTGATCTCACCCCAAATCTCTCCAGCTAGAGGTTCTGCCCTTCTAGGGATGGGCATGGGGGGAAGGCACGATCTGGCCCACTCCAGGTCTGCCTCAGGAACACGAGCTCAGCCCTCTCGTCCATGCTACGACAACGTCTGCTGCAGCACAGCCTCACGTCTGCCTCAGAAATGTTGCCATGTGCCTCTGTTTGTGGTGTGCAGCCTCTGTGTCAAAGACGTGCTCTCTGCAGTGGCCTAAGCGATAGCGTGCAGGCCTGGGTGCCCTCGTGAGGCTGGGCTTCCTCTGGTCCTCAGCCCAGCTCTGTCACTAACCTCTGGCAGAACTGTGCTGGCGTTGGGGACACCTAAACATCGTCATGTGCCACTGGGAATGGAAGCTGCTGATAGGCATCCCGCAGCAAGAGGTTCCCCTGCATTTGAGAGGGGCACTTCCTTTTTTTCTTAAACACTGTAATTTAGTGGTGGACTTGGTAGTGTTACATTGATGGTTCGACTCGATCTTAAGGGTCTTTTCCAACCTAAATGATGCTATGATTCATCCCGCAGGCCTGCGTTAGGGCAGTGCTGCTTTGGTGCTAATTAAGACAACCCTCAAGGGCTATCTGAGCCAACACTGAGCATCCTTGCCTTTAATTTCTGCATAGGTCAGAAGCAGCGAGTCGCCAGTTAGAGAGCTCAGCAGAGGAGGAAGCCAGAGCAGCTCAGAGTAACTGGGCGCATAGGTGAGGCATGATCAGGCAGAGAGGGAGCTGTGCCTTCCTGCCGAGGGTCCCCACGTCTCTGGGTGTTGATCCAAGGGTGTTTGTCGGGGTGACGTGGAGCCTGATGACTGAACAGCTCGATGCTTCCTGTACTTGGGCAACAGACCATCGAATACCCACTAATTAAGGCAACCACTGCAGGCAGGCTGTGACAAGCCTTGGGTGTTAGCTGCAGGAGGGCCAAGCGGGTCATGCCGTCTGTGGGCAGTCCTGAAACCTCCTCTGTTAGTTACCAGTGCACTGGAGAGCCCTGACTGCGTGGCCTAGGTGAAGCGTGCACTCGCAGACTTGACTTCTCACTCAAGGGGCAAGGAGAGAAGCTGTGGTCACCATATCCTCAGTAGGAAGCAGGGCAAGACCCAAGCTGGGAATGGGAGTTCCTCAGCCAGCAGGTTGCAACCATTTAGCTGTAAGTTCGTGAAAGAAACGGGGAGATAACAGGGGGTATTAGAGTAAAACAAGTGTTCTTCTGTGCCTCACCTTTCCTCCTTGGCCATGTTCCTATCAGGTGCTCAGCATGCCCATGTTATATATCCTGCCGTCAGGCTATAGCTCGTGTTCAGGGCATAAAAGGCTTGTAAAATGTTTGCCAGGGGCTTTTTCAAACAAGGGTGCCTCCGTCTGGAAAGACTGAGACTCACTGAGGTCCGGTGCTTCGAGGTTTCTTTGTCCCTGACTGTTTTCACCCAGGACCGTTTCTGTGTTGCTGAGGTGCTTGAAGACTTCTGTAAAGAGGTGCTGCTGCTTGGCTGGACAAAAGGTTCTCATTTCTAATGTCTGAAGTCGATGATTTTCTAGGTGGAGTTTTGGGTGCCTGTGCCAGCAGGGATCGTGTTGCCTGTGCCTCCATATTAAACCTGCCTAACAAACGGCTTTGTGCCCTGCTGGGATGTTCTGTTGGCTGGGTACAGCAGGGCAGCCCTGGAGATGAGACTTATTGACAGCTCACTTTTAAAAACTGCTTTACAGGTCTCCCCCTTCTGTTTCCCCAGCGGCTCCCCAGGACCTTCCATACCCGAGCGCTCTGCAGAGCTGAGAGAGCAGCTCGAAGACCTGCAAGAGACGGAGATAAGCTTTGTGAGTACTTCCCTTTTTAGGAGGAAAAAAGCGGCTCTGGAGGTGGATGGAGAATTGCAGGGTTGTGTGGTCCCTACTTGTGCTGGGAACGCGGGCACTGGGTGGGACGTGTGAGCCGACCAGAGCAGGAGCAGATGTTCTTCATCCCCCTCTGGTATGCGAAAGCTCAGCCTGCCTTGTGCTGGGCACTGTTCGTGCTCTTAGTGATATCTGCTGCCCCAACCGCCTTAAATTAGATAAGCGGGAGGCAAAGCAGAGACAATTCCTCTTTCCTGAGGGCCCAGAGTTGGTCTGATGGTGGAAATAAAACTGGGTGAAGCTGACCAGGCTCATCTTGCTGTCCCTGTGGCGGATGGTGAATGCTCACAGACCTTCCTGTTTTAATTTAAGGTGGTGGCAGGGGCAAGCCTGAACTCAACAGCCCCCTCTGCTCTGCCTCTCCCAGAGTGGAGAAGGTTTAGGGGAGGACCAGGCAGGAGACCTCCTGCTGCTCTTCCTCAGAGGAAGGCAGACCCCTCCCCAGCATCTCCTCCTCTTTTTCTCTTCACAGTGAAGCAACACCGAGACTGCTGCGATGGAAGCAGATTGTTCTGTGGTCTGTGGAGTCTGACAAACCTTCAGCCCCTGTTGCTGATTTTTTTTTTTTTTTTTTTTAAAAAAGAAATCTTACCTGGACAGAAACCCAAACGCTGGAAGGCTGGGCTACACGTAGTGGGATAGTATTAACAAAGACCGAGCCAGCACAGCTGAGCCTCGGACACCTGGAAGTCTCCTTACAGCAGAGCCCACCGCTGTGTCCCTGCTGTTCTCCTTTCTTTGAAGCCTGGTGGGAGCAAAGCCGGCTGTCAGGAGGAGGGGGAGGAACTGCTCTGCGTGGCCTGAAGCCCTCTGGAAAAGGGATCTGACTTTCAGGGAGTTAGCTGCTTACCATGCCAACACCACAAACCTTGCGAGAACGGGCGACTCTTTGGAGTTACTGTGGGGGAAAGGGGCATTAGAGCCTCATTGGGGCAGTTTGCAACAGAGCAACGTGGTTTTATTTTGTATTTTAAACAAGTTTTTAATTTAAATGTTTCTCTGAATTCAGTCATATCACTTCTTTTTAGTCCTACAATATAGTAATTTTTTTTTTTTAAATAAATAGGATTTTTTCAGTGTTCTACCAGAAAGTATCCCATGTGAGAGAGTCAGAAAGGGGGAGCAGAAGCTGCACTGACCGTGGACGAGCTCCTCTTCCCTGCCAGCTGCTCCTGCTGCTGGAGCCGCCTCCGTTTCCAATCTTGCATCGCCCCGAGAGCAACGAGGAGAGCTAGGCGCTGCGCTGTGTTGCTCAGAGGACTTTGAATGTGCGACACTCTTGAGACGTCAGGGAGGTTTTGGATTGCTTTGTCCCCTGGTTTTTAAACTAAGCCCTTTCATCCCTTCCCCGCCAAGCAGGCAGTCGCAGGTGAAGGGAGATCTTTGTGAGAGGCACGCTTTTTTTAAAGTATTTCTTACGCAAACGGACCAAACCCCGCCTGCTCCGTTCCCCTCCCCTGCCCTCCGTCCTGCTGCGGGCACCACGTGCAAAATCCTTCCCGTTTTTATAGCGCGGCTTCCTTTTGATATCTCGCCTGTAGCGTAGCCGCGGTTGACGCCACTGCTCCCGGTGGCTTGGAACAGAGATTCCTACGGACTTCTGCCTCCACAAAAGTATGGGGCGTTTTGAGTCCAACTTTAAACAAAATAATAAGCTGAAGGGAGGGATTGTTCTGCTGCCGTTTCCCCGCGGTGACGCCTGGCCCACGCCGGCTGCAGACGCTTCTCCAGAGATCTCAGAGCAGATGTTGGACTGATCTTTATTTTCACTAAATGCTTTTTTTTAAAGAAATGAAGTGACTCTTCCCCATGTTCCCAGTGGGTTAGAATCCTCTGTTCTTTTTTATATATATATATATATAAAAAAAAAAAGTAATTTAAAGTTTGCCCTTGTGATAGTGCAAGGGGTTTCTATACTAATTAGCAATGATTGCTAAGGAAACGAAGAATGTAGTGGTGTAGAAAGGGATTTTTTTAGTTGCTATTTCAGAGCCAAGTCTCCTCCCACTTCAGCCTTTTAAAGTGGATGTAACACAAGCTGATATTTTTTAAGAAAAAGCTTTTTTTTTTTTTTTTTTTTTTTTTAAAATGCTATTACTATTTTTTCGAAAGACCAAGCGGAATGGCCTTACTCCGGGTACCCGGATCCCCAGGGGGTTGATGGAGCGCAAGGACAGTCGCTGTTCACAAACTGTTTGGTTCTCAAGGGCTCTCAAACCTTTCGACGCCGATGACCGTCACGCCGAGGCCCGTGAGCGGGAGGAAGATCGGCTCGGGGACACCCGCGCTGTCCCTGCTGGACCTTCGTCTCCCTCCCCTGCGCCTCCGACTCCAGCCAGCAGGTTACAGTTTATAGCTGAAGTAACTGTCTATATTAGACACTTGTTTCCTATCTTCCCTCCTGACCCCTGTTTGTTTGTTGGTTTTTGGTTTTTTACCAGGAGGGGAGAAAACCGAGTCTCAATTTTTTTCTCATGATTTAATATTTATGAAATTGTATTTAAGTGTTGGGTTTGTTGTTTTGGGTTTTTTTTTTTTTCTTTTCCTGGGGATAGTTACTCGGCGAGCAGGGAGGTGGGGGGGTGACGTTTATATATCGACTTCTGCTTTGTAATGGGTTTTCAGAACTGCTTCTTTTCCTGTGTACGTGTTTCCAAGTGACGGGCGACGGGTTTTCATGTCTTTTTAAACACCCGAGCGGCTTTTCTCCAGCGCCGGGAGGGGACTTTGCTTCTCCGGCCACACCGGGGAGAGTGGACGCCGCCGGGACCTCCGGATCGACGCCGAGCGATGGGACGTAGCGCGGATGGACCTCTCTTGTCCTGCTCGGCGTCGGCATCGTCACCGCCGGGACCCCCGGGGAGGGACAGACCTGTGTCCCCCCCTCACCCCATCCTCGGGGAGCAGCTCGCGCCGTGCGTGACCGTTGTCCTTTCGGCTGTGTAACGCTTGTGGCCTCGTCCGCTGTTGGAACCGCGCGCAATACACGGTGTGCTGCTGAACCCACCGCCCGCCTGCCTCCTCTGTCCGGGGGGGGGGACACGGGACCCCCGGAGGGGGGACACGGGCCCCCCGGGGGGTGGCCGGGGGTCAAGGCCAAGTGGAAACTCCTCGTTTCCTCCCCATCGTGGGGGTGGTGGAGGGGAGGGGACAGTCCCCAGGGGGAGGGAGAGTCTCGGTGCCA
>VFFE01008970.1:342012-359824 GCA_008921705.1 Burhinus oedicnemus
GGCCTGGAGGGGGGGCCAGGCCGCCCCCTCCGGTCAGAGGGAGCCGTGAGGCCGCGGGGGAGGTGACGGTCCTGCCCCTCTTCCTCTCAGGGACCGGGGACGAGGAGGAGCCATCCCCCTCCCCGCTGGGGATGCGGGCGGCGGTGATGGCCGGCCCCTCCCCTGTCTGCCTTGGGGTGGGGTCACGGCCATCCCCTTCCCCCCGCGGGCCTTGGGGTGGGGTCACGGCCATCCCCTTACCCCCGCGGGCCTTGGGGTGGGGGTCACGGGCATCCTCGCACCGCCCGGCCTCTGGGGGGAGGTACCGCTTATCCCCACCCTCCCCAGGAGATTTGGGGGGGGTGGCAGCCTGACGGTCACCCTGTCCTGTCCCCCTTGGAACTGGGGGGGAGGGTGGACCGTAACAGTCGTTCCCTTTGGGGTGGGGGGGGCGTCGTGTTTCCCTGTGTTTGCTGGGAGGGTGACCCCATCCCTCCCCCCCTAGGGCCGGAGGGGTTTTTGGAGGGGGGGGGCGCGCTGGTCGTGACTCCCCTCGGTCTCTGGGGAGCCTGGTCATGTCCCCCTCCTTCCCCAGCAGTGGAGGGGTGATAGTGCCTGCCTGTATCTCCTGGGGAGTCCTGGGCTTGTTCCCCCCTCCCTGACATCAGTGGGAATGGGGGGGACTCTGGTCATGCCCAGCTATAGTTGGGGGCAGGATGAGACCTCCCATAGCTCCTCTCTAGCTTGGGTGTGTGTGGGGTGTTCATATCCGCTCACAGCCCCTGGGAGGGTCTGGTCCTGGCTCCATCTCTCCATCTCTGGAATTTGGGACTGTTGTCATTCTCTTCCAGAGCTCCTGGGACTGCGCTCCTTCCTCCTCCCTGCCCTGGGGGGGCTGAGGGGGGGTGGGCAGCCTTCCTCCTCCAGTACAGGGCTCAGAGAGGGGCTGGCAGGGGTCCCCCCAATTCTTCAGCTGTAACATCTCTTGCAAATGAGGTGGTGTCTTGTTTTGGGGCTCCAGTTCCTGGGGGGATTTTCTCGCTCCTCCAGTTTTTGAGGAGTGGCCGTGTGAATAAGAAGCTGGTCGGGCATTGGGCTGTCTAGATCCTCTCTGGCTTCTCCAGGTACCGCTGTCCCGAGGATGATGTTTGAGAATGGGGCACCTGGGTCTCTTATCACACCCCAACGTCATCGGAAGAACAGTGCTGTGGCTGCTGAATGGTTTAGGGTTTGGGGAGGAGGGAATCTTGTTATTACACTGGTTTTGGTGGGGGAAGAGAATATGGGAGGTGTGGAGAGGATCCTGTTGCAGCTTCGGTAATGCAGCCTGTGAGTTTTTGGGTCCTGTATCAGTAGTCTGCCTCTTTGGAGATGGTTGGGAGGAATCGAGAAGCTCTCTAGAAGGGCCCATTGTGGTTCCAGATGCAGGAGAAGGCTCATGGAGAGTTGGGCACCATCCTGAATTGGGCTCTAGGTCCACCTTGACTTCCCACAGGGAAGAAACTGGGAATAGCGAAGACTAACAGCAGGTTCTTGCTGTTACTTCTCAAGGTGCCTGGTGAGGTTCAGGGGACTCTGACCCGCTTTGGGACTATGGATAGCGCGGTGGCCCTGGGCTGGGGGTGTTTTTTGAAGTCCTGGGGAGGAGGAGGAGGCCAAGGGGCAGGGAGCAGACCTTCTGCAGGGAAGTGGAGCGTTTCAGCAGGGCTATTTCTTGTGGGTCTTGGCCACTTCTTTAAGAGCCTCCTGGATTTTGGTTTGTGAGAAGGAGAGTGGGTTGGTAGTAAGAATGTGTTGTTTTCTTTCAAACCTAGTTTCTTTTCTCTATTCTCTCATTTCACGGGCTCTGCCCCCGTAAAGTCCCTTAATTCCTCGCTGCTGATGTCTGCGTGTGATCGGGTAACGGGCAGCCCTCGAGGGCTGTGATTATCTTCCCACAATTAGTTTAATTCAAAGAGACTCCCCTAGAAGGTGAGCAGGGGAGTTTGATAGCCTCCATATTTAGGTTTTCAGCAACACGTTAGGAATTGAGTCTTGTTTGTGGAAACAGCTACCTCAAAGGATGTATTTTTAGCATGTCTGAGGAGGGAAAAAAAAAAAAAAAATGCGTCACCCCACATGTGGCCGTGCTGGCATTAGCAGAGGTGGGAGGACTGGCGAAGGCGCTTCCCAAAGACTCTCTTCTCCTGAGTTTTCCTGGTCAAGAGCAGCAGGAGGATCGGTGAGCTCTGCCAGCTTTTACTCCTGGTGTTAATCCTGCAGCCTGATCTGCGTGAGGGGGCCCCAGTTCCCCATAGGGACCACTCTAAACCAGTGGGACTGTGCAGAAATGCAAGGCTGCAGCTGTTGGGGAGGTGGTGCCGGTGTGGAGGTACCTGAGGATCTCCTATCATGACCAGGGGTACTAACAGGGCCCAAAGCTCTCATCATCTTTCAGGAATCACCTTTGTCTCTGGTTTTCTGGGTTTATTCCACCCTGTTTAGGTTCTCCTGAGTCTAATCCTGCCTTCTGCTAACGTGTGATCACTCACTGCAAGATATTTTCCAGGGCTTTAATTTATTTGTACCATCAAGTACCTAAGCACACATCTGGGTGCTATAAAAATAATAACGCACTAATAACAAGCGAGCGCAGTTATGGCGTGGGGCCGTCGTAGTGTGTGACGGGAGCGAGGGAACTCGGTGTTCCCTTCCTTTTGGCATCCTACGTGGCAGATTTTCTATTTATACTGCTAGAATAAACGGGGTGTCCTGGCTGAGTTCAGAAACTTTACATTATAAAACCCAAAGTGACAAAATAGCACGAAACCCGCTGGGATGGAGATAACTGGTAACTGGTAACGTGGAAACGATCCCAGGTGAGGGGACCGTCATTAGGCTGAACACCTGGGGAGATCCTGCTCATTCTTCTGTGAAATGCCTGCCTGGAACCACCAAGCCCTTGTCTGCGTACACCAGTGTGGATCCTGGTCATACTGGTAAATCTGGGAACAAAATGCTCCCCGCATTGACATTGAGGCTGCTTTATGCTGATCATGGCTACAAATATGCCTGCCAGTGTTAAAAAACTTCATTTTTCAGGCTGGCCAAATTGTCGGGATTTCTGGATCTCATCCACCACTTGTTTGTTTTGATATCTCCAGAAGTTAGCAGATGGTAGAGACTTAATTCTGTTAAACGTATGGGAATTTAATCCCCAACCAGCCTCCGGTCAGGATGTGTCGTCTCTGCGTGGCAGCTGTGCTCTGCGCCGGGATGGCAGCTCGGGACTGGGCTGCCGGGCTCCTCTCCGTGGATTTGCACCCCAGTGCAGGGATGGGGCGACAGGGAGGAACTGAGTTTCCTGCTCCGTTCCCTGATGAAGCATCTTTTTTGCTTGAATTCAATGAAATCTGTGAGGTAGCTATTCATATCCTGGCAGGGGGAATCTGTGTGTTTGCTGCGTGTTGGTGAGAGACCATCTCCTCCCCCCTCCCTTCGCAGCTGATTATAGATTCGCCTCTTTGCTTTTAAAGACTCACTTGCTGTCGCAAAACCTATAGAAAGATAAAAACGATGTTTCAGTGGTGATACCTGCCAGTTCTGGGTCTGACACCAGCCCTTTCTTTTTATTTCACTGTAAATGTTATTTTCTCCTGTTTTTCTTTGTGTTGGAGGGAGATCTAGGGTGGTTTTGTTCTTGCCACTTGCGATCCAAACAGCGGGGAGGGATCCCCAAGAAGCCACCTTAGACGGACGGAGCAAGTGTGCAGAATAAAGGGAGCACATTTTTTAATTACTTTAATTACAGCAGTTGTAAATCTGGGTTCAAACTCTTCGCAACCAGCGTCTTCAGACTTAAAGCGTCAGGAAGGTTGTTTCCTTCCCTGCCTGTGAGCCGGGGCCGCCTCGCTCAGCTCTGCGGCGCTGAGGAGCTCCAGCCTCTGCCCAGAGCGTTTGGAGACGATGCTTGAAACGATGGGGCAGCCCGGGCTGACGGATGCTGCTCCCTTGTCCGGGAGGGTTGATGAGCTGCAGAGAACAACATGGTGGTTTCTTTTTTTTCTGGGGATGTCTGTACAGGACTAAACCCAAAAGCTGCCTATGACTCTCCTCCAGCAAACAATTCATCCTCCCATTCTTCAAGCCTCCTTGAAATGGGAGGCAGTGGGCAGACTGCAGCCGGGGATGCTGCGAGGGGCAGTTTTTTGATGAGGGGGGGGAAAAAAATATTTTCTTCCTTATTAAATTGTAAAGCGGGGACGATGGGTGTGCGGGAAATGGGAGGCAGCGTTTAAAAAGGAGGGGGAAATCCCACTGCTGGGCGCAGATCTTTGTCCCTTGGCCTCCCCCAGCAGAACGGGGCTGGGTGGCGTCGGATGCTCTGGGAACACAGGCGCCTTGTTCGTAGCTGGCGAGCCCGTCTGCACAGATACAGCTTTATATCGTGTATTTGTTGAAATGGATATATACTGCCTCACCGAAGTAAGTTGTGCTAACGCAAAAAACCTCCATTTTATTTTTGCAGTTGCTGGCCTTGTTTGTTGGTCTGGAGTAGGATTTTCCTGCTCTTTGCTCCCCTTCCCACAGTTTTTACACCACGCCGAGCGAGGTCTGCCAGCAAAACCTCTCGGTGTGCCTGGGCTGGGTCCGGGCACAAGGATGGCTTCGGCTCCAGGTTTGGAGGCTGGGATTTGCCATGGTGTTTGCATCATCACGGCTGGTTCCGTTGGGGAATAATTTCTCCTTGTTGATACTGTCAGGGGCACCCAAGCGAGGCGTGTTTGCCTTGCCGTGCTGGTGGACGGGGACGGAGTGCTTTGCCGCACCGGCTTACCGACTCGGTGCAACTCCCGTGCAAACGCCAGGCCTTGTGCCGTCACCAGCGCTCTGCCCGCTCGCTCTCCCGTAGGAAATGGAGCCAGGAAGGGGTTTTCAAGCGGTGCTCCTCCTCCTCGAGCCGAAGCGAAACAGTGCTGGCTGGCTTGTGCAGGCACGCAGCTCGCCAGCCGGTTCAGCCGAGGCGTTTGCAGCCCTTGGTTTGGGTTTTTTTCTGCAACGGGTGCTGCAGCGAGCTGCAGTAATTGTGGACGTGCTTATTCCAGAACAAAGGTGAGAAGGGCCTGCTTGCTCCCCCAGGAAGGGATCCCGCTGTTGCTGCACTCCTGGCCAGCGGAGATGGCTTTGCCACGCCACGCGGGAGAACTGCAGGCGGTGGGATTGCCGTGGCCCTTCAGAAAACCACTGCCAGGGCTCTGCGTTTCTCCTCCGCTTCTGCTTGACCTGCCCAAACGTCCAGCTCGCTCGGCTCCGGCGCAAGGTCCGGTGGTTGGGCGTACGGGGAGGAAGGGACAGTGGGTCCTGGCGAAGCTGCTGCGGCGGAGAGATGCCCAGACCCGGCTCTGGGCTGGACGTGCGACCTGTTTAGATGTTAATGCTGAGGGACGGCTGAGCGGAGCACAATGGAGCACAAAACATGCGCATAATGGCTGAAGTTTTAATCCCCTGCTGCCGCCTGGAGCAGGGAAAACAATGCCGAGGGTTTCAAATGGCCCATCGAGCGCCCTGGCAGAGTATTATTTTCTACCTGGTACCCCCAGAGAGCCTTTTCATGTGCTAGCAGCAAAGAAAAAAGGAAAGGGGGAGGGAAGGACAGACAAACGGAGCCTTTTCCAGGGCATGTCAGCAGCAGGGCACACGCTCCACTTGGGACAAGGCAGCATGCCTCCCTGAGAGGTTGGTAGATTTCGTTGGGAAAAATTAATAATTAAACTCTTGGAGTGCCTTAAAGTGACCATTCTCGCCCTGTCTGTCAGTGAACAGATAGCCAGGCTTGGCGAGAGCTGCCGAGCATCCCACCGTGCCCCCTTCTCCTTATCTGTTATCCGGGCCATGTCGGAAAAACCTCTGGATGCGGGATGAACCAGGTCCGTTCGGGTTTCTGGCTGCGCCGCTCTCCGAGAGCACGCCGGTTATCTGCCGGCTGCTGCGGCAGAGCAGGTTCCAGCGCCTGAGATCTTGGCAGGAGAGAGGGGACCTGCCGCAGCAGACCCCGCTGAAACCATCCACGCAGGAGAGCTTGGGCCTCGGAAGGGTGTGATCAAAGAGGATGAGAGCAGCTAAACATGGGGAGGTACCCTGCCCCGAGCTCCCTGGAAATGGAGGAACAGGCTAGGAGGAGAAGAGTCTCTCGGAGCAGCCCCTGTGCCAAGGGAATGGTTTTTTTCCAGCAGAAGCTGAATTTGCGCGGCTGGAGGTGGTGGAGAGAACGGGTTGGAAGCGAATGCCCGGTGGGATCCCTGTCCAAGCAGAGCCCATGCTCGTGTTTGGAGGCTGCAATACTTGCCTGGCGGCTTCCCTCAAAACCAGTACTGTTAGCCCATTCTTTCCCACCTTGATAACAGCTGCTGGGAACATACATCCAGGTGTACTGGGATCAATAGAAATCAAATCCGGGTTGAATCACACCACTCCTTTTGTCCCCTTGGCCTTGAGATGTGACATGCCAGGAAGCGTGGCCTTGAGCTGCTCCGTACAGACCAGCCCTCGTGGGACAGGTTATCAGATCATCGCCCGCAGGAGCCATTTCGGCACCAGCATTTGCTGTTATTGTGGGTATCCACACACATTTGCATTCAATAAATGACAAAAAAAAAAACTAAAAAAAAAAACTGAAGTGCTGGAGCAAACTCTGCCAGGATCCTGTCATCGTTGTCTCTTTTCTTTCCCTTAAATCCTGCAGCCATGGCTGCATTTGGGTCCAGCCTTTGCGGCTGGAAACACACAGGGGTGCTGCAAAAGCCGCTCTGAGTGTCCCAAAAACCCCCTAATCCCAAAACCTGCTCGGGGGGCCACGTCTGCCAGGGGCACGTCCGTTGTGGGAGCACAAGGTGCCTGTGCCAAGTGTCATTTGCCGCTTAACATGGGGGGAGACGAAACCCCGGGGAGGGGGCGGCCGTCACGCACCGAGCACGGGGCTGTTCCTTGGTGCAGACTTTGTTCCCGGAGCTGCTGAGCGCCTGGATTTTGTACTGGAAGCGTTTTGTACTTTGCTGCGCCGAGGCCTGAATTGCTCGAGCCCCCGCTAGCCGCTCCTCCAGCATCGTTTCCCCTTCTGAGTATGTGCTAAAAATGTTTCTTTTGGGGGTGATCCTTCCCTTGTTTGGTCCGAACCAGGAGGTGCGAGCTCTTTTTTGGAAAGCCTGAAGCAAACATCTCTCCCCCCACGCTCTCGGTAAATCAAGCGGAGCTGGGCATTTGGGAGAAAATGATACCGTTGGCTTGCAACAACCCTGGAAAACAGCTGAAGAAAGAGTTGGATGTGGCAGGTGGTGGCCTTGCTGAGCAGGAGAGCGGCCCAGATTGTGTGGGAAATGAGATGGAAGTTTGCTCCCAAGCAAGGAACGGGCCTCGCACCTCTCTCACAGCAGATCCGGCAGGATCTGCTGATGCCTCCGTGCCTCTGGCCAGGTGAAGAGAAGGGCTGACATGGATGGACCTGGTGCGCCCATTCCTGCTCTGCTGCTTGTGCTGTTGGGTGGCTTCGGTTAGCTCTGGGGACAACTGGTCTTTAGACCTCCCTTACGTGCTCTTGTCCCACGTGCTTTGAGCCTGGCATCCGTCAGAGGGTTTCTCCTTAGGTCCAAGTGGATGTCAGGCTGCAGACAGCAGCTTTCCTGCTGGAAGAAGGGAAATTGAGCTCCCAAAGCTGGGAACCTCAGGTCTTGTGCTCGCTCTGAGCAGGAGGAGCTTGGGGGATTTGGCATGGAGATGACGGCTTATGAAACTCCCCAGATGCCGCCGTGCTTTGTCATGAGCTTACCTCCTCCATGCCTGCTTCTAACTGAGCTGTTGAAGTTCCAGCAGCCCCGTTAAGGTGAAGAAAGGGGGGACTGGTCAGCTTGGGCCTCTGGGTGCTTCTGGGGTTTGACTCGGACCTTTCCCCCTTTGTGAGATCTTGAAGAATCCTAGAAGCAGAGACCCCGCAGCTTTTGCCTTAATCTGTCCTTCAGAGGGGCTGGAGGGTTGGTCTGTGCTCCCCCATCGGATATTTTCTTTCTCTAATGTCTTGCCTGTGAGGTTCTTGGTGCGTGTCAGAGCCCCGCAGCATCCTTGGGATGCCCTGATCTTACAAATGGTGAAGCGTGGGGATTCTCCCTCCCTTTTCCCCTGCCTGGTGGATCCCTGTCCGGCCAAGCTCAGGGGACCGCAGAGGCTGCTGCTTCAGCGAATGCAGACCCCTCTCTGTCCCAGAGCTCCCTGGAAAGGGCCAGGATGAGCCTGGAGACAGGGAAGAGCCTCTCCAGGAATACTGAGGATTTTGCTTTGGGTTTCAGGTGGAGGGGAGGATGCAAACGCTGCCGAGCAGGCTGTGAAACCTGGTTTGATGCAGCAGAGCCCGGGCACCCCGTAGTCGCTGCTGCTTCTTGCATCCCCCGTCTCTCCCGCACCCTGCCCTGCCTGTGCGGATGGCAGCAGCGGGAAGGCCGAGCTGTGGAGTTTCCGGATCCCGGTGCTGGCAGATGGCAGGGGCAGGGGGGGGCCACTCCGGCCATCAGCCGCTGCGCCGGGGGGCAAGATAGTGGGGAGGGACCCCTCCGGCTCCCATCGCCACCGCCTGCAGAGCCACCAGCGGTTGCCGTTGGATCACCACTGTGCCGTACGCAGAGCTGCCCTCCCGAAGTGCCAGGGGCGCGGAGGGGTTTGGTGCTGGGTTATTTTATTTATTTCTCCGGTTTTTTTTTGTTTTTTTTCCCTCTGAACCTCCCCTCCCACTGCAGCCGTCCCCGCTGAGCCCTGACCTCATGATGTCATGCTGGGAGTAGGACGTGTTGCTGGTTCTTGTTTAACCAGCCTGCCTTTCTATCATTTTCCCCCTCTCCTACACGTGAAACCTGAGACCACTCTCTGTCCCTTCCCCCTCTTTTTTTCTCTTTTCCTCCCTCTATGCTCCATCCAGAAGCTCCTTCCCATCAGGTCAGTACCCGGCTCGGGTCCCTGGCACAGCGGCTGCCTCTCCAGAAACGCAATGGGGATGGCGGTTTGCAAACTGTGCCGCTAAAGGCTTGCTAGATAAGCAAATTCTTAGGAAATCAGGAGGCAGAGAGAGAAATCTTGTGTGCTGGCAAGGGGTCGAGTGCTGTGATTTGGAAATAGGTTGTGTGGGTTTGGGCTACGATGACGGAGCAAGTGGATGCGAGTGGGAGCAGGGGCGTGTCACTGGGGTGATGGTGGGGGACTTTGCGAATCGCTTGAGGTGTGGATGCTGCGTGGAAAGGGACGGAAAAGCGTTTGGGGTCGCAGAGGAGCGTGGGACAAGTGCGAGGGGACAGGCACGAGCAGGGGCTGCCGGGTGCAGAAACCCCGTTAAGGCTTCATGGGGGTGCTGGTGCCCTGCAGGGGCTGTTCCCCAAATGGCTTTGCTGCCCTTGATGCATCTTCTCTGCCTGCTTCCTTCATTCCGAAAAGGGGGAGGTAATATTTCCTCCATGATAAGGAGGAGAAAAGGGGGCGTGGGAGGTTTAATTCCCGGGTCTGTGGGTCCACGGATTTTAAGTTTGGATCCGCAGACATGGAATTAAATAAAGACTTTTAATGTGCAAGAGCCATTCTTAATGTTAACCTTTGTTTCTCTTCTGACCTGTGTTATCTCTTCCGAAGCTTGGCTGAATCCCTTCTTCCTTTTATATTAGCAAAACTAATTATAGTTCTGGAAAGTAGTGAGGGACGGCTAACGAACGTTGAAGTTGGAGAATCTGTCTGGCACCGTGCTAGATACCAGAAGGTGGTTCCCAAGCAGCCGGCCCAGGAGAGGCCTACGCAGAAGCGAAGAAAGCGGAAAGGGGAAGGATGTAGCCCCAACAGGTACAGGGTTTCGGCGGGGTGGGATCCATCGGTGGCAGAATGAGTCCTGATGCGGTGGGAGATGGTCCTGGGACAGGTGCTGGTCTGGGTCCATTGGTGCGGCTTTCACATCACCCTGTGCCTCAGTTTCCTCATGTGTAACAGGGAGCAGGGGCTAAAACCCAACTTCATCAAGAGCGTGAGCTCGTTAGGACGTTACCTGTATGCCACATCTCGCTTTAGAGGGAAATGCTGATTTCTCCCGATTGGAGATGGAGAGAAAAACAAAGTGCTCTTGCAGGTTCGGCATATGGTTTTCTGCTGGATTGATGGCAGCACAGCCTGTGTTTTCTGAGCAAGCAGTCCTTCCAGGTGATTCCTTAATAGCTTGCTGTCGGACTAATAATATCTCTTAAAATCCTTTCATCTCTGAAATCTTGTTTACTTTTTGGCCTCAATTTGGGCAGTAGAATGACGCTGTTCTGTGTCACTTGAAAAATACCAAGTTGTTTTCAGCATCTTATTGGGGGAAAGAGCTCACTCTGGCTGCTCTGAGGAAACGTTTGTTTTTGGAGATACCCTCTTTGGAGCAGGGCACTGTGTGTTGCAGCAAGAAACTTTAATTAAGCCATCTAAACAAAACCCACTCGTTTTAAAGTGACTTGCTACTACAAAGCCACGGCTGCTTGTACCAACTTGGGCAAAACTTGTCAAAGCTACACTTCTGGTCCCAAAACAAAGGAGAGCTGTGCATTTATCTCACACGATCTCTCGACCACGAAATCCGGGCAGTGGCTCTGCAGTGCTCTGGGCTCTGCTCTCGGCTGTGCTTCCTTTGACAAGTTGCAGGGCTGCGGGGAAGGCAAGGCAAGGCTGCTGCGCCACGGCTTTCTCCATGCTGGGGCAGATACCCCCCATCCCATCCCTCCCCGGTACCAGCTGCAAGCCGCATCAACCATTAACAGGGCTATTCCATGGGAGTGTGGTGGCAGGAGGAGCTGCCCTGGAGAGAAGGAAGGGGAACAGATGAACGCCGGCTGCTGTATAAGTAACCGAGAGCGGAGCTGCTGCGGGCTTTTCTTTCCTCCTCTCCACCAGTTGCCAGTAACAGGGGCTGGGGAGGATTTGGAGAGTGAAGGGAGGCACTGAAATGGAGAAAAGCTGCGCCAGGTGCTACGAGTTTGTTGCTCAGGGAATTTGCCCCCGTCCTCCCCCCCCCCGCAAGCTCCTCTGAAGATTGTCTGTGAGGTCTCCACCGGGGAGTGAGATTGTATAACACCCAGCGCTCGTTTGGCTCATTAAAAACAGTTGTTCTCACCGGTGACGTCTCCTCCGCACAAAGGCTGGGGCTTTTTAGCAGGGGATGAGTTTTAAAATAGCTCCAAGAGTCCCGGGAGGACAGGAGAGGCAGTGATCTGCTTGGTTCCCTGCCAGCCAGGTGAACCTGTTCTTATTATTTTGTGTTTTGCAGATACCCGCGGTGGAGATTTGTTTTTTTTCGCAGGGCTCCCTGGGCGCTGGCAGCCCGAGGGAGGCCACGGGCTCGAGGCCTGGGAGCAGCGGCACGGGGACAGGCTTTGTCAAAGGTTTCCTCTGTGCCTCGGAAGCTAATCCCGCCTGTCACGTGGTGCCGGGAGTGCAGCCGTTCCCGTTCCCGCTGGCCTCGGACACGGCAGCAGCAGGCAGGGCGGCAGGCAGGGCCGCAGGCCCACCATGCGTGTGTATGCGGGAGGGCAGCGCGGGGCGGGGGGCTAAACCCGGCTTAACTTTGTTCCAAAGTCAGGTTTTGGAGGGTAATTTTTCTCGTTGTTTTGGTGCAAACTTGCTGGCGGGCAGCAAGTCCCCGTGAGGGTCAGGAAGGGAAACAGGAAAAGCAGCTTTTTAAAAATAGCGAGCCCTTGAAATAGTCCCGGCGTTTGGCCTCTTTTGTCTGAACCGCTCCGGTTGGTCTGGAGCGACCCCCGGTTGGTCTGGAGCGGCCCCCGCTTGGCCTGCCGGCTGGTGGGCAACACTCAGTGGCAGGTGGCCGGGGGCCTGGTGCTTCTGCACATCCCGTGCCAAAAACGTGTTGTGGGAAGCCCTTTGGGTGCTCTTGGCGTCGAGGGCGAGCGTGCAGTCCTCTGTGCCCCTGCCAAACACAGGGCTGAGCGGCATTTCGGAGCCCCTTGCTTGCGAGGGCTGGCTGGCGCAGGCTTCGATCGGAAAGTGGATCTCCAAAACCGCGTGAGCATTTTTAGGGCTGCGCGGTGGGCACAGCCGGATGGTTTGCAAGGGCAGGATCCTTCAAATGTGTTTTAGCGCGACTCAGTACGGGACCGGCACAGGAATGTGGTGTGGAGATGGAGAATTGCTTCTGATTTCGTGTACGGAGGAGGAACGTGGGGTGGCAATGGCTGAGCAGCCATTTGAGCTGATGGCACGAGTGGAGCTGGCACATTTTGGGGGGTTTTAAGCAGGAGGAGTCTGGGGAAAGGAGAGCAGCGTCATCTCCACATGTGCCGTGGCCGACTTTGGTGTCAGCATCCCTCTGAAACAGCGAGCTGGGCAAACCCCTCCTCATGAACAAATAAGCTTTTCTTTCAAGGGAGGCTTGGCTGCCGGAGAAGAGATTTTTAACAACGTTTTATCTTTTTATGGTAGACTAAATAAGCAAATGAACCATAAAAATAACAGTTGTGTTTCAGCAGTTACTCACTGTCTTATTATTTCAGCTGTGAGCCTCATTAACTTCTGGGGGGCTTGCAGTGGTTCCCCTCAACTGGACCGATTCAGGGTCTGCGTCTCGGCGGTGCTGCGTTGGAGCTGGTGTAAGCCCTGGGTCGGCTTTTCTGCCTTGCTAATACGAGCTCGGCTTTGGTTTGTCTGGGCCTCGCGCTGGTGGGGGATCATCTGCTGGTGGGAAGCAGCTGGGCTCTTGCGCTGTTGGATCTGGTTGGGGAGATGCTTGGGTTGCTCCAGACTCGGAGCTGCAGGTCTGTGCGCTCAGACCTGGAAAGTGGAATCTCCTCTTCCTCGTGGTTGTTCTTCCGACACTTGTGGATTTTTATTGTCTTTGCTGCGCGGTGGAGGGCAGCAGCCCAAGACCTGCCTCTTGCCCAGCCTCCTGCTCTTCTGACAGGCAGAAACCCGAACCTCGCAGCAGACAGTTACCAGAACTGCTTCCTCTTCCTGCCAGGGACCAGTTAAAACGCGTCGCCGCTGTGTCTCAGCCAGACACCATTACATCCCAGGTATCTGCGCCTGTTTAATAAGTGTGCTGGGCTGCTGATTGCAGTCCCTGCGCCCAGTTTATGTCCCGTGTAGGATCGGACAGCGGTGACACAACTGACCTGGAGCAAAGCTGCGAGAGCCGTAGTGTCCCTGTGCAGCCAGAGCCTGGGCGGCCTCGCTGGACGCTGGAGATGGTTTTGCAAACAGCAGACTAACAAGAAACTATCTCCTTCTGCCTGAAACTGAAAGCCTGGTGACTATTGGTGTGATTTGCTTTTGCTAGGGTTTGCGTGTGTGTATATTCATTATGCAAATAATGGGCTGTGGCTGCCCTGCTTTCAGCTCTAGCCCTGTCTCTCCAGCCTTGTGCTTTGCTGGAGGAAGGGCTAGTTTTAGCACAGCGTTGATGATTTCAGCTCAAAACCCCATGTAACCTTGGGGGGACTTGTAGAGAAGTGACATCTGGCATTCCTGACCTTAGGAGTCACCTACTGAAAGGCTACGGCTCGCGGGCACGAGGCGGCAGGGTCAGCAGCATGATTGGGGTAGAAAGGTGATCTTTGGGGTGGAGAGGGGACACTCGTAACTCTGTGGTTTCGGACTCGGCAGCCTGTGCCAACTTCCTTCTCTGACCAGGGATTTGGGTTACCCAAGTAGCCTCCTTGCTGGTCCCGGAACATGTCCTGCTCCTGAGCAGCATGGGTCTCGATCACCATGTGCCGTCTCCCAGCGGGGTGGCAAGCAGTGCTGGCTACGAGGCGTAGCCCTGGTCTGTACGCTGCGCAGAGGTGCGTGGCCCTGCCTGGTGTTTTCCATCAGGGTAACCATCTCTGGGGGGTGTTTTTTGGGGTGATCCTGTGCCCCGTGTGCTTTGATGTGGTTTTGGTAGTAGGCAGGGTCACAGAGCAGGGACTTTCAAATGTGGAGTGTGCTGGCCTCTAATTTAGAGCCGAGGCTGTGATGTCCAGGGCAGGCTGGCAGACAAGTTTGGCAACCTTCATGTCCGCAGCTCTTCCTCGTCAAATCCAGAGAGGATTTGGGCATCTTTTCCACGGATGGATTTGGATCTCTGACTCTTTCTCTCCTGCGTGCCATGGTTTCCCAGGTTGTAAAGCCAGGGGACCAGTGACCACCACGCCGATGGATGATCAGACGGGCTGTGAGCTGCACAACTGTGGATGGGTCCTGCCCTTGCTTCCAAAAACAGCCTGCATGCGGAGGGCTTGTGCGTGGTGGGACACCGTTGCTCCCATCAGAGAGCAGTTTACACGTGAAGCTGGTGCTTGTTGTAAACTCTTATTTTTCTGTGAGGCAAGATAGTTAACACCGCTTAGCCAGTAAGGTTAAAAATACCCTTCCCTTCCCCCCTTGTTGGCTTTGTTTCGACTAAGAAAAATAGTTCTTTTGCCTAAGAAAACAGTTGTGTTTTGAGCTACCAAAATAACTCCCCGTGTCAGCCTGGTAGAGTTTGAGGTGGAGCTGGGCTCTTCCCATCTCTGCCGTCTCCTTTTTGGTAGGAGTTACTTACTGACTCGAGACCGGGACTCTTCTTTTCCATCAGAAAGGGCTGAATTGGGGGATCTTAGGACTTCTAAGATTAGGATTTTAGGATTTCTAAGAACAACAACAACAAAAAAAGACCTTCTAGGGCGGAGACCTTCCTGTTAACACCAAACAAGGAGAAATACTCATGTAATCAGTCCTGTGCAGGGACTCCTGCAAGGAGGAGCCTCCCTTTCTTGGGAAGCTATCAGTTGAAGAGCATCTCTGAGAGTGTGGAAGCGATGAACGGTTCGTAAATGACTTCATTCCTGCCTTAGAGCTGTGCGCTTTTAAAAAAGAGATGGAGGATCCTTAAGTAGTTTTGCTTTTAAAAACAAGGATGCTAAAAGGAGGGCATGGTTGGCCAAGACAGAGGTAGGGTGTTTAAAGGCAAGAAAGGCCAGAAGCTTTTTAGTAAGGGGCTGGGAAGGAAGTAATTGAAGGAAACACTTAAGAAAGATCAGTGGGATATTTTTAAAACCCCTCTGTGAGCCCAGAGAAATCAGGTGCTGTGGGTTCGTTCTTTCCTCTCCCCATCGAAGAGCCTGATAAAAATGAATTAAGGGTTTATGGCAGAGCAGATCTTGAGCACAAATACGAGCAATAAGCCAGGCCAAGCACTGGGCTGGTTCTTTGTGGCGTTAGCACAGGAGAGTGCTCCGTTTCCCTTAATCAGTAGCGAGAGGAGCCAGTGGTGACGCAAGCCAACGCTTCGGAGGTGGGAGCAACCTCTTTGTGCCAGAGCCGGGCTGCGGCGCACAGTCCTGTCTCTGCCAGCGTCTCCGGGCTCTGCTCAGCCCAGGCATCCCAGCGAAGGTTCACTCATGTGTCCTGTCTAGGAGAGAAACTCTTCTCGGCAGCTTTGTGTTTTTAGCCTAGTCGGGTTTTGCTCGGGGAGGTATGGCAAGGGATTTATGCCTTGCAGGAGGTGCTGGGGGTGCAGCAAGGCTGGCTCCTCTGCGTCGCTTGTGAGCCATCCCCCGGCACGGAGAAAAGAATATTGAGCCTGAAGACGGATCCATCGTCATCCCTTCAGGCTCCGCTCAGCTTGCTGACCCGAACCCGCTTTGAGGACGGAGCTGGCACTATTTCCCTCCGTGCTGGATAGAGGAGAATTTCCCTTGTGTCTCCTCTTTTCTTCTTGGGAATCTTTTCCAGCGTAGCAACCTGCTTCTCACTGCTTTACTGTAAATATTTGTATGCTGCTAAATGGTGATTAGAAAAGTCATTTGAAAAACAAATGTCCTTGTGTCATGCCGTTCTCACGCAGAGATCCTGTGCTGAAGAACCAGATGGCAGCGCTGGAAGAGGAGCGTAGCGTTTGGTATCTTCCCCCGCCGCCGTATTTTAAAGCCTGGTGCTTTTCCTTCTGGTCCTCTCACCAACGGCTTCCCTCCACTGAAGTTGTAGCTGAAGTCCTGCATTGCCTGGAGGAGCACATGGTGAAAACTGGTTTTAGAAAGTGGCGTGAACTTGTTGAAATCTCCCAGCAATGAGGCTGCTTCCCCAAAGCCGCTGCTGGAAGGAGATGTTTAGTGGCACAGACCCGTGACCTGCTGGGCAGAGCAAGGTCTGGGAGGGCACATGCAGGCAGTTGTGGTAACCAGCAGCAAAGGCTAATTTTTCTTTTTGGGATCTAGATTATCAGCCCTTCTGTAGGGACAGTCTCTGTCCCCCTGAATGCAGGCGCTTTTTGACTTCGTCCCGAAGTGGAATAGGACATTTGGTTAAAAACCTCACACGTTTATGGAGAGATAAAGAAGCACAAGCCAACTTGTGCTCTTTGAGACCTTATACCTGTGTATTGCAGCCCCACAAAGATGATCTGCCTGTTGCTAACAGAATCCCCTCCGCCGCCTGGCTGGTGAGACTGGTGCCATAGCTTCCTTGGTGTCGCCAGGGGTGACTGCTCTGCTCTCACGGGAACATCCCTGGCTAGAAGGTGGCTCTGCTGTTTGCCTCAGTGGTTTTCCATTTCGTGGCATGGATGCCTTCCTCCAAGGTTGCCCTTTTCTTGTCTCCCAGTGGCTTGTTCTAACGTTGAATCCTTTGTGCTTTTGAAGGCTAGAAATACTACTCTTCCCCACAGAGCTGCCTTTTCCGTCCCCTCTTCCCCTTCGGCTTTAGTGAAGATTTAAGAGCCAGTGAGCACTTGCCCTGTTAACTTCTACCCCCGCAGTGCTGTGACGGGATCTGTGAGTCGGCAGAGGGGGCTGCTTGGGCATGGCAGAAGCGATGCTGGTAGAAAGTTGCCCACTTGCATTTTAAACGTCAGCGGCGTTCTGGAGCAGCAGATTCATTGGTGGCCCACAGACCCTGCGCTGCACCCGGCGGAGATCCCCTTGGGGTGACCTACGTTGAGAGTTAAAAATAAAGCTAGACTAAGCCTCCTTACTAAGCTGTCTGTTGGGAAAACCACCAGACTCTTTACAGCCCTGCTAAGCCTGAGAATAGCTGAATTGGGCGTATAAGGGCCTTTGCCAGGTACATAAAAAAAGACCAAACCACATGTGAGAATAGTGCCCAAGGCTGTTTCTGACCTGTCTCTGGCCTCCAACACTGCTTTGTCACCAGGTACTCGTGTTGGAGAGGGCGAAGGCTGGTCCAGAGAATTCCAGCTGCACAAGGTAGTAGGTAGTTTTTGCTTCGGACAGAAGCGGAGTTGAGCTGTCGTCCCTGCTGCGCGCCTCTGAGGAAACCCAGGCCAGGTGGGAGCTGCTGCTTGTTCCCTGAGGCCAGATGCTGCCACGGAGGTGATGGGAACCACCTCCGCTCATTTCCTCCATCCACCTCTAGTTTGGGAAAGGAAGAATGCTGAGAGATGGAGCTCTTTGCCATGGGAGCGTGTCTGGTGCTCTGTGTACACCGTGGGGTCTCCAAAATGGAGATGGCCATGGAGGCTCAGAGGAGCTCTTCCAAGGACGCAATCCTTCCCCTGAGCAGCACCAGCGTGCGAGGAATGCTTTCCTGGCCTGCGACGTGGTGCCCTCTCCCTGGGACACCGCGTGCTGCCAGGCTGCAGCCCTTAGCAAAAGCCTTGCTGCGACCAGCGGGAAGCTGGAGCATGGCGTCGAGGCGAGATGAAGGGCCTAAACTCTGAACCAGCTGCTCCGTGTTGCGCAGGGGTGAGGGTGAACGTGTTGTGGTCTCCAAGGCTTATACAGGGATGTGCCTGAGAAGAGGCACTGCTCCTGCAAGGGGAAAGCTAGTCTGTGCTCATCCCCGACTAGATAGGAGGGATGGAAACCAGCTTTGATAG
>VFFE01008970.1:359844-372070 GCA_008921705.1 Burhinus oedicnemus
ATCCCTCCCTCCATCCCTCTATCCCACTGCTCACAAATAAGTGGACAGGACTTGAGGAGATTATTAAATCTTTATTAAAATATTATATATCAGAGCAGCATGTTTGCGGGGACTCTGAACCGATCCTTTCTGCAGCAACTGGTAGGACAAAGGGATGGATGCTGCGACCCAAAGACGTGACAGAGGAAGGTGCCTGTAATGTGCCACCGGCCGGGAGGATGCTCGGGCTAATCCGTTAAAACAAACGCTGCAGGTTTTCTTTCTGTTGGTGGTTTGGCAGGTTTGAGCAGTGACTTATTTCGAGCATAAATCGTGGCAAAGTCAAGGGCTTCCAGCACTGGGTTGCGGGTGCTGTTGGTCCCCCGGCCGCCGGCCATGCAGGCTAAACTTCTCCATTGGCCTTGGTGGGTTTTAACTGAACCAAGCTCTCTGCGAGGGAATCCCTCCCTTTTGCAAAAAGCAGGTTTACGCACCATGTGTCGTCCTTGTCCGTCCCTCAGGGTCAGGTCTGCTGCTGATGGATTTTGCCGTGGCTGTTGGAGCAGCCTTGCTCCCTGTCCTTTTGCACTGCCAGCGGTTGCCACCCCACCGCAGGGAAAGCCGGACAGGCTGTGAATCTCCTTGGAGCGTTGGACCAGGCTGTCAGCTGCGGCCATTTCCCTGACGCGTAAGCTGTGCTGTCCGAGGAGCGGATTCGTGTCCCACCGCGCCGCCCCTACAGCGGGAGGCAGGGCGAAGGCAGGAGGGCAGCGAGTGCTCCAGCGGCCTTGGCTTAATCTGCAGCAGCTGAGAGGCAGCGCCGAGAGCTGGGGGAAGAGGCGACTGCCAGGGCTGGCTCCCTGCGGGCCTGCGGGGTGTTTGCATTTACCCCTCACAGCCTCCGAGATAAAGGTTTTTCCTTTTTTTTCTTTTTTTTTCTTTTTTTTTTTTTTCTTTTTTCTTGGCTTTTGCTGATTGATGTTAGGAGTAACCGTCGACCCTCCACGCTAAGAGCAGAAAACCTGAGGGCAGCACATCCTGATACCATTCCCGAGACCCCCTGTCCCCTCCTGGCGGATCTGCTCCCCCCACACAGACACCCATCCAGCTGCTCTCCAGCACATGGGGCGTCCCCTGCCCTTCTGCCTAGTGGGATCCTTTGCTTGGTTGTCCTTATAAATCAGAGCCTTTCCTGCTGTCTAAGCCACATCCCCTGGCTGCAGCTTAATCCTGGGATTTCTTACCCAGCCTGCAGCGACAGGAGGAACATTATTCCCTTTGTCTCTGCCGCAGCCATGTTTTGAAACCTGTTGCCATATCTCCCCTCAGCCTCCCCTTGTTTCTTCATCCTTTGCTCCACAGCTCACATGTTCGAGGTCTCTTACCTGAGTCTTCTTGTTACCATCTGGATGCCTTCCTCGTGAGCCGTGTCCTCGTGGGGCTGGCCTTGGGACGGCCTTGCTGCTGTGGGGGGAAGGACGGTTCCTGCGTCGTATCGGGTGTTCCCCTTGCGAGGCATTGGCTCTTTCTGCAGCTCTCTGGTCCTGACTCACATCTGGCTGGTGATTCATTGCAACCTCTGCCGCGGAGCTGTTGCCCTTCCTCAGCTCGTACGTACGTGGGGAATTTCTCCGGCCTTGGGGCAGTGCTTTCCTTGCCAGCCTGAATCCCATGGTCTTGGGCGTCTGTCCCAGGGCACTGGGATCCTTCTGAATTTTCTTCTGTCCTGGCTGGAGATCAAAAAATGATATGCAAACAAACAAAAGAAAAAATGACGAGAAGCGTAGTGATTTGCCCGAGGGCTGTGGGGCTGGGGTTCAAAGGGAATGTGGCACAGGGATTTTGCACTGAGTGCGGGGCTCAGGAGAAGCAAGTTCCCATCCATGTCTCCGCTACTTGGCTCTGACGGCTTCATCCACGTGCCTGGGTCACAGTACTAATGCTCCTGTCTTTGCTCTGTTGCAGACTCTGCTATATTCCCCACCATGGGTGACATGAAAACTCCAGATTTTGATGACCTTCTGGCAGCTTTCGATATTCCTGACATCGACACGAACGAGGCCATCCATTCTGGCCATGAGGAAGCTGACGCTCACATCAAGCAAGTTCCTGGGGAGCCAGGACCCCCTGACCACGTCCTGCCCCACACGGACATCACTGCTGTCAGCGTAATTGTGAAGAACACTGTCTGCCCGGAGCAGCTCGATGCCCTGGATGGGCGCAGTAAAGATGGGCACGTCATCGGGCCCCGCTTGCTACAGAATGGCTTTGGGGCCACCGAGATGCCCAGGTCCCCCACCTCCAGGTCTGTGGAAGCTGTGGCATCCTCCAACGGGGAGTGTTGGGTGAAGGAAAAAGGCCCCAAACCCTTGGATATCTTCTCCCATTTTAGCCCTGATCCCAATGAAGACAATGCTGCCAACCTGATTGACAGACCCCGGGAGTGTAAGTCAAAAGAGAAATCCCTCGCCGTGCCCTCCCTCTCCCCATCTCCCACCCCGTCGCTAGACTGCAAAGAGCCCATGGGAGAGAGCACGGAGAACCTGCCCCCAGCTTTCCCGCAGTCCTTTGACACAAGCCAGGCAGGGGGTGCAAATGGGTCCCCTCCTACCATCCCCTGCATCAAAAAAGAGGAGTCTGACTCGGAGGAGGTGGGCCGCGAAGCCAGCCCAAAGGGTTTGGCTGCAGCCTTGGGTGACAGTCCCTTGGATCACCTGAAATCAGTCACTGTTCGCTACTCCACAGATGATTCTCCCATCACATCCTGGCCTGGTTCTGACCCAAACCTTGACAGCAGCACCAGCAACCTTCCTGAAGTGAAACACTCACCTGCCAGTCCCCGGGAGCCGTTCTTCAAGCCTTCCTCACCGGTGGTACAAAGCCCCAGACTCCCTACTTCTCCAAAGCAGCTGGACATCACCCTCAAGGAAGAGCAAGAAGTTCCGGAGAAGTCGATGGGAAGTCCGCAGAGTATGTCCAGCGCTGAGGAAGAGGAGGAGGAAGAAGACAACAACAATGATTCCCCTTCTTCCAATTCCTCGCGGCCCCTGAAAGTGCGGATTAAAACCATCAAAACCTCTTGCGGCAGCATCACGCGGACAGTGACCAGGGTCTCATCGGATTCAGAGCCAGGCTCCACCAAGGGGCCGGCCGAGCAGAGCTTTCAGGAGACCTCTCTTGAGGGTGCCAGCTTCTCAGCATCAGCAGAGAAAGAGGAAGGGATCACGCTGGAGGTGCCCAAGGAGAAAATGGAGCTCTCCAGCCCCTTGAAAACCATCGAGGGGCCAAAAATCGTCAGCGTTCAGCTTGGCAATGGCACCAAGCTCAAAGGGACCGTCCTGCCTGTCTCCACTATCCAGAATGCCAGCAGTGCCATGCTGATTGCTGCCAGCGTGGCTCAGCAAAAATCCGTGGTGCTGCCGGCAAAGACGGGTAAAGCTGTGGCCAAGAACATCATCAACCTGGTGCCACAGACCCTGCCCAAAGCCGACACCAGGACCAACATCAGCACCGTGACGCAGACCACCACCATCACCACCACGGCCAACCAGAAAGTCAATGGCACCACAGTTGTGATGGTGCAGCCGCAGAAGCCTTCCCCTACCATCGCGGGCACGGTCATTTCCAGGAGCCAATCCAGCCTCGTGGAAGCCTTTAACAAGATCCTCAACAGTAAAAACCTCTTGCCAACGTACAAACCCAACCTGAATCCTCCGGCCGACGCGAGTCTCACCCTGCCTCCCTTCGGTTACCGCTGCCTGGAGTGCGGGGACTCCTTCGCCCTGGAGAAGAGCTTGGCTCGCCACTACGATCGGCGAAGCATGCGCATCGAGGTGACCTGCAACCACTGCACCAAACGCCTCGTCTTCTTCAACAAGTGCAGTTTGCTCCTGCACGCCCGGGAGCACAAGGACAAAGGCCTGGTGATGCAGTGCTCCCATTTGGTCATGAGGCCGATCGCTTTGGATCAAATGATCGGACAGCCGGACATCACCCCCCTGGTCTCGGTGACTTCCTTCCCCGCTAGCAAAGTGACTGGCGTGGCTCAGGACGCCTTGGCCACAGCCAACGGGGCTCAGGAACTCCCCATCCTGCCTCTGAGCAACAGCTCGGACCAGACCAACTACAGCTGCTTCAGGTGCCTGGAGTGCAAAGAGCAATGCAAAGACAAAGCTGGGCTGGCCGCGCATTTCCAGCAGGCAGTGACCACAGGGACGACCAGCAGCACGGTACGTAGGTGGGAGGGCAGTGGGAGTTGGACCGCAGTTGGGGACCTTAGAGCCGCAGCAAACCATCCCTGGGGCTGTGGGACAGCAGTGGGGGACTCTCCAAATGTGATCTAGGCAGCGCCTGCCTGCACACACCCGATTCCTCCCGATGTAAAACGCAGGCAGGAAGGAAAACGTGTGAGCCGGAGTTCAGTTCATGCCCATGAGGCGCTGGGTGGAGCGAAGGGACGCTGTTGTCACTTGTTGGCTGGTGATAAAGCTGCCCCGTGGGTGCAGGAGCCAGGGTGCAGCCGGGAGGGAAGAGCAGGTCCCTGAGCATTGGTGCCCTGCCTGCTGGCACCCGCAGCAGGACGTAGCTGTCCCCACGGAGCCATATTAGAGCTGTGGGTGCTGCTTCCTCTTTCACCGGCTTGAAGCACAAATGGAGTCTGGAGAAACCAGGGTGTGTGGGGTTGGTTTCCCCCCCCGCCCTCTCTGAGAGCCAACCTTGAAATCCCGTGCGCTTCTTGCTGCTCCCAACACATCCTGGTTTGTTAGGGCAGGCAGCATCCAGCAAACACACAGGATTAAGGCTGCCGAGGGATGACCTTTAAAAGGCGAGGAGGGAAAAACAGGTCCACAGAGGAGCCCTGTCCTCCCTGTGGCATGTCTTCACCTTTCCCTTTGTCCTGAGACGTTCAGCCCCCTTGGCTTCCTTTGCATAGAAGGAATTTGCTGTTTCCTGGTAACTCTGTTTACTTTGAAGCTGCTGCTTCAGGGACGCTGTTCAAATGCAGATATTATGGCCCTGCTGCTACTGAGCAGGGCTGCTTTCTGTTTGAAGGTCACCAGGAGTGACTATATTCGCTTATATGGTTTGTACTGAGGAGCTTTCTTTTAACAGGAGGATTTCTTACTCCCATCCCCTCTGCTATCCTCGGTGTCGATGGCGGGTTTGGGATGCAGTGAAGATGGGATATCCACACTGGGGCTGTGGCAGGAGCAGCAAGAGAGCACAAAGAGGAGGAGATCAGGGACAGGAGACCTGGGCGAAATCGTCCTTATCTCCCTGCAGGCACCTGCTGCCTGTGAATGCGGCACCGTAATATTTCTAGTTCCAAGGGAGCCCATCTGTGGGGAGTGCTTGAGCTTGGGAATTCAACCTGAAGTTGCTGGCAGGGCAAAACCTGTTAACAGCCTTCCCCTAGCCAGAGTAGCTTTGTCCCTGTACCCCGCAGATGGACTCCTCCCTGAGCCAACACTGCCTACAAATGGCTTTTTTTCCTTTAAAGTAGAGACCCAGAGGCTTTCTTCAGCACAGTGAGGGATGGGGATGGCTGAAGCCATAAGCCTCTGTAATCCTCTTCCTCACCTGCCACCTTTCATCCCCTCTGCCTTCCCGACGTGCCCCTTGTCCCTGCTCCATCTCCCAGGCTGTCTTTAGCTGCTGTTCCCTGTCTGATCCCTCACTCCCTCCTGTTGCCCCACTGCCAAAATCACTCTTGGGTTTCTCTTGGCAGCGCTTTGGACCCCAGTCTGGGTACCAGCAGTGAGGGGAGCCTGAGGACAGCTTGCTGTGCTTGGCATCATGCTGGGGGCTGCTGCTTTCCTTCCTTGCCCCACCTTTGCTCTGGTAATCACATCTTTTGAGGCAGCTCCTGTTGGAAGCTCCAGCCCATTTCCTCAAGTCCTTGTCAGCTTCTCCCTTTGACATCCCCATGTCCGTATCCTGGTGTGGAGTTAGAAATAGTTTTGAAACGGTTTTGGCAGCTGGTTTGAATACACCCCCGTTCCCTCTGGTAAAAATCCCTTGCTGAGCGGCTGCTCCCCGGCTAACCCTTGGCACACGCTGCATCTGGGACCCATCTGTGATGAAAAGCCTGGAAAAGGCATCTTGTCTGCGTGCGAAACGCCCTCAACAATTACCCAGCAAGCTGGTGCAAGCAGATTATCTCCTAAAACGTGCCCTGCAGAGTCCCAGCACTTCTCCAGCGGCACATGGATTTGGGCTGCTTTGGGTGTTGCAGGTTGTTAGCCTGTCCGTCTGTGGAAAAGGCTTTAAAGCCCTTTTGTACACGTGGTACGTGCCAGGCTGAACCTCTCGATGCTCTTCTCCCCCTAGGTTTGTACAACGTGTCCCATGATCATGTCCAATCGCTGCAGCTTTAACGCCCATCAGCGGATGCACAAAAACCGGCCTCCCCACGTCTGCCCTGAGTGCGGAGGGAATTTCCTCCTGGCGAACTTCGAGACCCACCTGAAGGAGGCCTGCCTGCACTTCTCCCGCAGAGTGGGGTACAGGTAGGGCACCGCGGCCTGAGCCTGGGGCAAAGGGACCCGGGGGGATGCCCAGGACCGAAGGGGAGAGTCCCAAGTCCGTGGCAGGTTTCCATTTTGCAGATGGGGCAGGAATCCACGTTTCCTTCCCCACCGGGGCTGGGTGCAGGGCTGAGGGTGAACGTCTCACTTTACCCCTTCTCTGGTTCTCACCCCTTTAACCCCGGGGGAATTTTCCTCCTCCTGGGACCTCCTGGCCACTGTTTCACCTCAGTCATGGCTGGCAGTGTCAGACCTCCGCAATCTCCCTGCTCCTTCTGATGAGCTGCCTGGGCCCTGGATCCACCAGCGATGGGCAGGACTGGTTACTCAAACCTGGAATCCTCCCAGAGCCCAGAACTGGTTTGGATCCTGGTGTCTGTTGGGGCAGGCGCCTCTTCCCAAGTCCCGTGGTCGGACAGGGAGCAGGCACGGGCCCTTGTGCTCCGGTTTCTCTCTGTTGTGCTGTTTGTCCCCTACCCCTTGCCTCCCACTCTCCTCCGCTCTCCAGGTGTCCCAGCTGCGCTGTGGTCTTCGGTGGGGTCAACTCCATCAAGTCCCACATCCAGACCTCCCACTGCGAGGTGTTCCACAAGTGCCCCATCTGCCCCATGGCATTCAAGTCAGCCCCCAGCGCCCATGCGCACGTCTACACGCAGCACCCCGGCTTCAGCAACCAGCAGTCCAAGTAAGTGTTCCCCGTGAGCTGACGTCCCAACAGATCTCTCCAGGAGAACTGGGAGCATCCTCAGTGGGTGGGACGTTGTGGAAAGAGCTCAGCACCAGCATGGGGAGCTGCATCCGTCTCCTTTTTACTCTCCCATCACTTGCCGTGGGCCAGACTGCACCCCGGGCTGCTCTCCACCCTCTTGCCAAAGGGGTTCTTCCAAATTTCTCTCAATCCCAACCCGGGCTGTGCCGACAGTAGTGTTTTTTCCTCCGACAGAATGATTTACAAGTGTGCAATGTGCGACACGGTCTTCACCCACAAGCCCCTGCTCTCCTCCCACTTTGACCAGCATCTGCTCAACCAGCGGGTCAGTGTCTTCAAGTGTCCAGACTGCCCGCTGCTCTTTGCCCAGAAGCGCACCATGCTGGAGCACCTCAAGGTAACGCTGTGGCCAGGCTCGGCGCTCTTTGCACAACCTTTTGATACTGATATTTGCTGATTATCCTTCACCAGGGGCATCTGTGGCTGGATTAGGGCTGTCAGTTCATCACTGATGCAGCAAGGCCCTGACATCTGGTTCCCTTGTCCCCCCCATCCCTGTCCCAAAGCCTGAGGAGTTGAGCCTGTCTGTGCTGGCTGGGGCCTGGGGGCGGGCAGGCTTTCCTTAGAGCCTGCTGCAGTGCTGGGGGCGAAATCCCAGCCCCCGACAGCTGCCAACACCTTGTCTTTGCTTTCCAGAACACTCATCAGCCCCAGAAGCCTAAGGAAGACCTGGCAAAGAAGGCGGCCGTCCTGCTCACGCCGAAGCAGGAGCCTGTTGAAACCCCCGTGTCCAAGATCTCGGAGGATTCGTCATCCTCCACGGAGGAGGATGAGCCCCCCAGCTCCCCGGAGCTGCGCAAGACCAAGCGAAGCCGCTTCCAGCGCAAGACAGTCAACAAGTCAAAGGGCAGCGGGTGGACGTGTGGTGTTTGCCACTCGTGGTTCCCGGAGCGTGACGAATACGTCTCCCACATGAAGAAGGACCATGGCAAGGTGAGGAGAAGGCTGGGGGCTCCAGCTCTGGCTCTGCTGAGCCCTTGGGATTGTGGGCAGGGAATGGTTATGGTGCAGAGCAGTGGGGCAGGACACCCAGGTTCCTTGCTGGGCCGCGAACATGTTCTGCTGCCGTCTGGGCATTACTTCTCCCCCCGGTACAAACTCCATCGGGGTTGAGGTTTTGGGGAGCAGGGACGTTGCCTATTCTGGTGAACAGCAAAGACCAAATACTTGTTTCCCAAATGTGGGATGGGCAAGGAGAGGAAATCCGAGGCAGTGCTGAGTTTCCACGTCTGGCTTCTCCACACAAGCAATGAGCCCCACTCTCCGGCCTCTCGGCTCCCCGTGCCGTACCCACCTGCCTCTTTATTTCTTGCAGTCGGTGAAGAAGTTCCCGTGCCACCTGTGCGAGCGTTCGTTCTGCTCCGCTCCCAGCCTCCGGAGACACGTGCGAGTGAATCACGAAGGGATCAAGCGCGTCTATCCCTGCCGGTACCCGCAGCACCTTCTTCGGGGTTTGGCTGAGAAAAGGGGTCAGGTTTAAGAGGGGTGACTTTGGTTTTCCTCAGTCAAGCTGTTGCGGGGAGAATAAAGCTACAGATGGTTGAAGCATGATGGGGATTGAACAAGTGTCTTGGAACTAGGAGGGGAAGGAGGTACCGGGAAGGACTCTGGGGTTTTATACCCTCTAGAGGGATGGGGACGAACACGTTTGTGTTAGAGTCAGGGGTCAGGATGCCAGAGCCAAGCTTTCCCAGGGGAGCCAGGGCCGGAGCAGGCCTGGGGCTCGGCTCCTTGCTGCGGAGCGTCGCTTCATTGTCTCCCTGCTCTGGCCCTGCAGGTACTGCACAGAGGGCAAACGGACCTTCAGCAGCCGGCTTATCCTGGAGAAACACATCCAGGTGCGACACGGGATCAAGGTGACCGACCAGATGAAGAGCCAGGAGGTCGTTATCGCCCGGATAGGGACTGGCACCACGCAGGTATGAGGTGTCTGTGGTCTCTCGGGGTGCTCGCAAAGGGCTGGGGCCTTGCAGAGGTTTCGCGCAGGGTTGAAGGCATCGCCGTGAGCCCCGATCCTGGTTTGCTCTTGCCTCCACACATCCTGCAGTGCCTGGGACCAGCAGCTCCCTCCCGCTGTGAGGCCCAGCGCCTGCTGGGTGGGTGCGGGCCCCATCTGGGCACAGCTTGTTTAGCTCCCGCCTCTCCCTGCCAGCATGGCAGGGACCGAACTTGGCTGGCTCAGCCTCTCGCTGTGCGCGGGGAGAAAAGGCAAAACATCCCCTCTTGCTTAGAACTTGCTTAGGAGCTGCCCCAGGCTGCGAGGGACGAAGGTGCCTGGTACGAGGGGTACAGGCAAGTCAAAGGCTGTTGTGGGAGCCCCCTTGGCCGGGGTTACCTACAGGGGCACAGTTCTTGGGGCCTTTATCCGAGCAGATCTCTGTCAGGAAATCCCTAAGGAGGCTGCGTTCTGCCAGGAGCCGCTCAATGCGGGCACCCATTAAAGCTTATCTGAACCATTCCTGTAGGTGTCCAGTCGGAAGCGGAAGCTGTCCTCGGACGAGGGCGACTCGTGCAGCGAGGAGCCTGACAGCACCACCCCTCCCTCCAAAAACCCCAAGGGCGACCGCAAGGCTCCCTTCCGGTGCCGAAAATGCGGTTACCTCGCCAGCAGCTCAGCCGACTTCCAGGAACATATCCCCCAGCACCGGACTGACGAGAGCTCCCACCAGTGCCGGGAGTGTGGGCTCTGCTTCACCTCCCAGGTCTCCCTCAACCGCCACCGCTTCATCACCCACAAGAAGAAGAAGGGAGCGGGCGACATGGAGGAGCCGGGGCCCCGCAGTCCCCTGGAAGGAGGCGCCCAGCACGCGGGCGACGGCAAGCTTTCCTGCAAGGTGTGCGGCCGCTGCTTCGACAGTCAGCTCAACCTCAAGACGCATTTCCGCACCCACGGCATGGCCTTCATCCGTGCCAGGCAGAACGCGAGCCCCGAAAACTAGGGCCCTGGTAGAGGGGGAACGAGACATGTATATAATCAGCACAGAGCTCTTTGTGACGGAGGCTGCCGGTGCCCGCCTGGGCTCCCCCTTCCTCCCTCCCTCCTCCTGGGCAGCATTTTGACATGGGCTCGGATAAAGGAGCCGCGAAGAGAGACGAGAGCACGGCTTGCACGATCCAACCTGACTCCGTGTGCCCGGCTCGCTGAATCGGCTCGGCCGCTGTTCCCCCCCGGGCCAGGGGCTCAGCCCACCCTGGTGTGGGGGCAAGAGCCGGGGAAGGCAGGATTTCGGCTCCTTATTGTACAGGAGATGAAGGGCAGAGTCCGGACTCGCTGCCCTGCTCCCGGGGAGACCAAACGGTTTGTTCGCTGCTCTGTCCTCACGCGGGGACGTGACCCACCCCACAGCCACTCTGTGGGGAGGGACAGTGGCCTTCCTCCCGCGGGGACAAGGACGGGAGAATGATGCCTCCCACCCCGCGGCCAGCGTTGGCAATCCCGAGTCACGGGCTCATCTTTTACACCGCGGGTCTCTTCCCGACCGCTCTGTCCGGGATGTGCCGTGCCGCAAGGGAAGCCCGGCCAGGGCAGTTGCAGCCCTTGGGGAGCGCCAGAGCTGGGGACCAGGGGAGACTTTGCCATCGCAGGACGGAGAAGTCTGTGCTGACAATAATGTCACAGCAAAATCCACCTTTTTTTTTTTTGTTTTGTTTTGTTTTCTTTCCCTTTTGAATGTTGCTTATTTTATATTTTGCCGGGAGCCATGGGGAGAAGCCGATTCCAGACTCGCGGCCGGTCTCCATCGTCGCAGAGGGACACGCCGGCCCCTCCTTGGCTCCGCTCGCCTGCCAGATGCACGAGTTCCCTCTTCGCCATCACTTGCACTAACTCGAGGCGGCGCTGGCCTTCGCCCGCCCCTCGCTTCGTGCCCCAGGACGGCGGCGCTTGGGGCCCTGCTGGCAGCCTTCCCCGGGGAGGAGGAGATTTTCATTTGGCAGCAGAAAAACAGAAGCCAAAAAAAGGCCTCTGGGTGAGATCAGCACGAGCCCGGCAGTGCCGTCACCCCCACCCCGGCATCACGAAGCTGCAGCGAGGGGGGGGTCACCCCATGCCCGAGCAGGATCCGTGCCGGCCGCTCTCCAGGTGAAGGGGCCGTGAGGAGGGAAAGCTGCTGCCGAATCCCGTTACAGACTGAAACCCTGACGGTGAGTTTTGGGGGGCTTTTCCCAGGGGCGCAGGCATCACCCGCTGCCGCCCCCACTTCCTGCCCAGCTCCGGGGGTCGAGGGCTCTGCTCCCGCCTGGCCCGTGGACGGGCTCGGCTTTACCGGCTGCTCCTTTTCCTCGGCAATCCCCTGCTCCCGGCAGGGCTCAGGACCACGGGGCCGGACCCAGCTCCCCCTCGGCCACTGTGAACCACGTCCCCGCACACGCACGTGTGTGAGAGCTCGGCCCCGGCACAGCGGGGTCTCGCCTGTGCGGGGCTGTCACCGTGGCCCCCCCGTTGCCTTCGGGGAAGGAGAGAAAAACAGCCAGAAAAAGAACTTTCTACTTGTTCTGTTCGTTTAGCGCCTGTGCTTGGGGTAGGGTGTTTGTGTGAGTAATTATTTCAGTAACTTAACTTCGGCCTCCTTATTTCCTTGTGAATAACCTCTAACACGCTGTGTAAAGTTGTATCATACACTAAAAAAAAATGACAAAAAAAACCCAACCAAACTACTGTTGTGATTTTGGGGTTTGTTTTGTTTTGGTTTTTTTTTTCCTTCTTATTTTCTGGGGTGGGGAAAGCTGGTTTGCCAGGGTTTGGTTTCTTCTCCCTTCCCCCCCACCACCTTTTTTGGTTTTTTCCCCCTCCTTTTTTTAAAAGTGCAAGGGGCGATCCTCCCCCTCGCTGCAGGTGGATTCAGCTGAACGGCACGCGGAGGGGGGGCGCTTTTAAAATAAAAGGAGAAAAAATGAAAGCAACCAGCAGTTCCCCCAGCCCTCGGGTCAGGTCCCCCCCCCCGCTCTGAGC
>VFFE01008970.1:386114-399754 GCA_008921705.1 Burhinus oedicnemus
CTCCACCACCCACCCACACACCACGGCCCGGAGTGAACAGCGGGGCGCTTCCAGCGCTCCCTTCCCGGCAGCCAGCCTAGATTCTTAACTGATTATTCAATTAGCAGTTTTCTAATTAATTTTTTTTTTTTTTTCTTTTTTACTTGACTAGTGGAACCAGTTCAGCCAAACATCTCTGTTCGCACGGAGACACAAGTCTGCCCGGCTCTCTCCACCATCAGCCCGGCTCCGAGCAGGCGCCGAGTTCAGGCTCGCAGCTAAAACAAGCCATTCCCATTTAAAAAAATAGCTGCTCTTAATCCAGTTGGTAAAAAAATTTTTTAAAAAAAGCTGTTTTTCCCCACTCTGCTCTGCGTATTTTGAACCTTGATCTTAGCTCATGAATGGATCTGGGAGATGAACCACCGCTCTCCAGGCAGTCAGCGTGATTTATTCTTCCCACCTCCGAGGCTTCAGGAGTTCAAACGCCGGCAGGAGGCAGAGGGGGTGCACGGGAGCATCCTCCCTTTTTCACCCAGGTGCAGGCTCTCAGCTATAAACTTCGGTGCATCTGCCCTACTATTAAAATTACTTAAACTCCAGGACTGGCCCACCACGGTGCCGGATTTCTCAGCCCCATGGGCGCTGCACCCTGCCACGCTGGCAGGGACGCGGGGGTCACATCGTGGAGCACGGCTCGCAGGGCAGATAAAGGGCTGAGTATCGGCAACCGGTGCAAACCCAGCCTGCCAGACAGGAATGCCGGGGAGCGAAAGAGTTCACAATCAGCCCCAGCTTTAACTCGGAGTCGTGGGGTTTCATCTTGGAAATGCGTTTTCCAAAAGCAACAGCCCTAGGAGAAACGCGAAGGGGTGCAGCAGAGCAGCAGCACATCCCGGGCACGTTCACCCCCAAAATTGCCAATTCAGCCAAGCCCCGGCTCGGCTCGGGGGGGACAGACCTCGGGGGTCCTCGTCCGTCCCTGGAGAGGTGGGGGAGACGGGAGCGGGGCACCGGGGAGCGGATACGGTGCTGCCACTGCTGCTCGGCGCCTGTCGAGAGCGGAACGGAGGCGCAGACATTTGCATGCTGCAAAGGCAGCACAACCTGTTTGTGCAACAAATCCCCCGGCGCGGACGCTCGGCGAGGGCTCGCTGCACCTTCACGGCAGATCCTGTGGGGTTTACGGAGGCGGCCTCGTTAAACACAACCACCCCAAAGCCAGCAAGGCTTGAGTTTTGCAGAGCGAGGTAAAATGATGGCGATCGGACAGCAAGATGACTTTCTCTGCTGCGAGTTCAGCTCCTCCTCGCCCCAGCAGGTATCTCTAGGTCAGCTCCAGACGTTTCTGGTGTCTTGGCCCAGCCACGAATGGTTTTACTGGGTGAGGTTTTGCTTCCAGTTTGCTGCCTGCAGCCCTGCCAAAACCCTGGGGAGCCGGACACGATGTCCCACCCGTGGCCAGCTTCCACCACACCGAGGTTTCACCAGCCACCCGGCCCAACTCCGCCGTGTTTCTGCCCAGTACGACCAACCTCCCAGTGCCACTGCACGACCAAAGGCACCGGCAGGACTGGCTCGTGCCACAGTGATGGTGCCCTCTTTGAGATTTAACATTAACAGGCAAAAAAAGAAGTAAAACATCCCCATTGTGCAGCACTGGGACGGCAACCTGCCCCCGTGTCCGCAGCACGGGGATCCCGGCCACGGTCTTCCGGCATCCCAGCTGACCGCGCAGCCAAAGCCACCCGACCGCCACATCTCGGACCGTCTCCTACCACGGACACTTATCAGTGCTCCTCTGCTTTCCAGCATCAGGTTGCAGCAAGTTCCTCCCCTCCAGGTCTCACGTTGGTCAGGTGGAAAATTCAATGCCGAGCGAGCAGCTCCCGCACATTTAATCCACCCTTTGTCTGTAAACAGATCGGAGAAAGGGACACACCTGGACTCTGGCAAAATACAACCACCACCCTGGAAACCAGGGCTAGAAGAAAGGCTGAGTCCATCCACCTCGAACCGGAGGGACGCAAGATGACAGGAGTTCCGAGCTTGCGGCTTTTCCTTTGCGTGCCTTTGTATTAATTGAAAAGTAACAAACGCAAAATAAATTTACACCGTTAGAAGCGTATCATGGAATTACGTTACAGACGCATAACCCGGTGAGGAATAAAACCCCACAGTGCGAACGGCACTTGAAATAAAACCCCTCCTGCCCGTTATTACGGTGGTCATGCAGCATGAAGTGACAACTGGAACATCAAGACCTCGGCGGGAAGAATTATTCTCTAGAAACCAAGTGCCACGGCTGCAGGCGACCGCAGGGGAAAGGACAGATTCATCCCAGGGGTGACTACGGACTTTGCTAAGAGCCGTCCCCCACCACACTCTAAAACCAACGCAGGCTGTCTGTTCTTAAGCAGCATTAATACCTGCTTTGGGTCTGACTCAGCTAATCTGGGAACGGCAGGGATCGGCGGCCCTCGCAGAGGACCAGCAGCGAAGGACGGAGGCACCTTTAAGAGCCTAGAAACAGGGAGGACCTGGCACCGTGCTTCAAGGAAGATGTGGAGCAACGGGCAGAGGTCCAGAGGAGAAATAAAAACCCAGAGGTCTAGAAGAGGCGACCTACAGGAAACGCAGAAGAGGCTAAAATTGTTCAGTGGAGAGAAGACTGATGGGAGATGGGAAAATAACCCCAAAATTGTTTAGCGGAGAGAGGACCGACGGGAAAATAACCCAACCAGAAACAGGGACACTGCAGAGAAGGGAATATGGAGCCACCGTCTCCTCGGCAGAGCTAAAAAGCGGCTTCGAGATCCAGCAGTGAAGGGGAGATGAAGCCTGGATGTGGGAAACCCTCATCGGGAAAAACCCTGGCTGTAACCCTTGCAGCAGGCTGCAGAGCCTCCGGCGCGGGCAGAGATTGCGGGACAATTCCACAAGAGTCTTTCAGGGATGGGTGGGACAAACCCACCCTTCCCTGTACCCCTCCTCTCCCTGCACCTCTTGCCTCCAGCCCTGTCCCCTACGGCTTCGAATTCGGATCTACACCCACCTGCAAAGGCACTGGCCCAACGCTTCAGCTTTTCCTCCCTACAGCTCTTCCAGAGCTTATTCCATTTCTCCTGCTCTTCAGCAGCCTCTGGTCACAGACGAGAAACAGCCAACGCCTCCGCAAAGCCTCTTCTCCATCCTCTGCTCCTCTCCTCCTCCGGGACCGACCCCTGGGCCCGGCTGATTTGACTCCATCTGCAGCCGACAACGGATTATCCACGTTCATACACCAACTCTACCTTTGCAGCGCACGGAAATGCTGCATTAGCAATCCGGGACAGCTGAAGAAATGTCGTGTTTTACCCTCAGCTGGGTTGTATGTGGTTTTTTGGGTTTTTTTTTAAGATTGGGAAGAGAGCCGCACAGCTGAACACCGGATGAGTTTGGAGGCCGAGGCCAACGCAAGACCAGACACTGCGGGCAGCGCTCCATAAGGAGATTCAGGCCTCGCAGCCTTCCTTAATCCAGACAAACGACTTCTGGGTTTTACATTTCAAGTTTTGCAATTTTTCCCAAAGAGAGAAACAGACGTTTCTGGGGAGGCGCGGCAGAAGCGGGTTGCCGACCCACGGCTCGACGGCGGCAGAGACACAAGACCATACCGGGAATAAAGGAACTCCCAGATGAGCACACATGAGATTTTATTGCCGTAAAATCTCTCGTTTAAGAAAGTTTGGGGAACAAGCTAATGGCTGGTCCCAGCACAACACAATTCACACATCTGTGGGTTTCCTGGACTAGCAGATTAAAGCATCTTAAAGCAGTGAATTCCGGAATTTGCTGGAATTTACACCGGATCTGCCCAGCCCCACCAGCACCCGGCCAGCTCCAGGGATTGCCGGTTTCAAATAGGACGCAATAATATTCAGCACTTAAAATAACACAGGTCCAGGCAGCTGGCTGGGGATATTCGGAGGCCAGGAAAATTCTTACGGCGTCCCGAGTATCCCTATTGCTGTGCACCGTTTCAACAGCTCGCCCGGCCTCTGGATCAAAATACGTTTCAAACATTGCCAAGAGAAACTCTTCCCAGCGCTGCCTTTATCCATCATTTATGCAAAGCTCCAGTTTCCATTATTCAAGCAGCTGCAGCCAGCGTGAGACCTCGGCACGTCCTGCTCTCCATCGGCTGGTTGTTTTCCACCGCGCAGCCGACGGGCAGAGCCATGAAAAATTCATTTACCCATCGGCAAACGCCACGACCCTGGCTCACAGCTGGGTTTTTTGCCTGGGAACTGCAGGGAGCAGGACAGGGTGGTTTTAACTTGAAACCCACCTGGACGACTGCCGCTTCACACCTCCGAAACCTCCTTCAAATCCTTATCCAAAGGAGCCTCGCCCAAGTCCGGCAGACAGGCAGGAGACCACGTGGTCCCTTCCAATAATTTATAACTCAGCGCGGAGCCGAGGGAAAGGGGGAATCTCAGGCAAGGCAGGAAAGCCAAGAAATATTCCACCGTTACAAAAATGGTCACGAGATCTGGAATGTCTAGACTGAGCCGCGGGGAAGTCAGCTTTCAAGGTCTCGTCCACACAAGGCACAGGGATGACCCGGAGACGGAGCCGCGTGGAGCCTGCCTGATCTGAATGGCTGCTGAAGTCCCGCTGGGACCAGACCTTTGGTACCGTGGTTTTACGAGCCGTTTCCCAGCCTGCCGAGCCATCCCCGCCGGAGAGACGAACCACCTCCCCGGGGGAGGATTTCAACTTCTTGAGTCAGGGCAGGGGAAGAGGCTTTGCTTTTCTCCAATTTGGTTAGCACCGCTCCTAAAATCTGCATTTAGCACCAGCTCACCTCCTGCCTCCTCCTCATCTCAGCCCTGCGTTTCCCACCATCCCAGGCTGATGCTCGCGCTAAAAACCATCAGCCCTTCAAAACAAAGCAGTAAAATAAAACGTTCCCATTTCCAGCTCTTTTCCCTCCAGCCTTGAGTCCCCACTACCAAGGATGCCGCTCATCCTTTTGCTCCAAAAGCCTCTCTGTCAGCAGATGAGTGAAATAAATAATCTGCATTTTCTCTGGGAGAAACGCAGAGCCTCGCAGCATGCACCGGTACAACAGCTTAGCTCCAAAGCCAAAGCAACTTTGTGCCGGTAACTTTTCGAAACTTAAAAATAAACGCCGCAAAGCCCATGGGAACTATTCAGGTTTGGAAGACATGCAACATGCGTACGCCCGAGTTCACCTATTTAATCGTCGTTTGCTTTGGCATTAAACCACATTAGCACCCAGCCCTGGGAACTGGAAGTGTCTCTGCGCAGCCCGGCCCCTTCAGCAGGGAAAGCCTGGCTTTCCACTGCCTCGGAGCTGCGAAAAAAAGACAGAAATCCAAAGCAGAGCTGGGCACGGGGCAGCAGCCGTGGACAAACCCCACGGCTGCAGCTCTCGGCCCTGCAGCCGGAAGGGTGCGTGCCCCAGAGGCTCGCTTTGGCCAGGGCACGGCAGAGTCGATGGGTTTATCTGCTCTCCTCCTGCTCCCAGCTGCCCAGGGTCTATTCTGCCTGCGAATAAACCCCATCGTTGCCAAATCTGAACAAGTCGGGACAAGGAGGAAATCAGATTTCCAACAGCGATCAGATGGCTGCAGGTTGCAAAACAGAAACACCAGCCGAGTTGCCCAAATCGTGTGGGAATTCAGCAGCGCAGGAAGCGACTCAGTCCTCTTGATCCAGCTTTCTGCCTTACCTTGACGCCATCTAATGCCCTCCCTTCCCCTCACCGCGAGAAAACTCCCCCTCCGGAGCCCCAGCACCCTCAAGTGCGGCCCACCGGTGTGTGTCAGTTTGCTTAGAGACACAGGAATGGAAACTTCAATCATTTGCAGCAACTAGGACAAAAAAAACTCCGCGGTAAAGGAGGAGCTATGAGATGAGAACCAACCGCACGGGCACAGCCCTGGGGACATCCCTTCCCAGGCAGGCTGAGCCTCGGAGAGCCCCAACGTTACCTCTTCCTCGCTCTCGACTTTGGGATTGCTGGCTGTGCGCTTCAGATTGCTGCTCAGGCTGATGGTAACGGTGGCGTCCGACTTGGACCTCTGGTGAGTCCTTTTGGAAGGAGATAGCCCCATATCGGGCGCCGGGCTCAACGACGGCAGTTCCCTCTTCTTGTAAGCTGGCTTTAACTCATCCGAGAGGATGAGTTTCCGCAGCTTGGTCCCGCGGGAGTGTCGCTGAGTGGAGATGTGCATGTCCGAGGAGTAGGCACCCAGCAGCAGGGCACACTGCAGGGAAAAGTTGATGCTCTGCCGGCAGCGGTGCACAATGTAGGGCTTGATCGCATCTCCCACGTCCTCGTCCATGTGAATGTACATATTCAGCAGCTGTGGCAGGTAGAAGTCCACTTCTTCGTTCCTAAAGCAGAACAACCTATTCCCAATGTAAGCCTGCACACCAGGTTCCTTCGAATTGTACAAGTATGAAATGGCCATGGAGATATCAAAGAGTTTGGATTCAAAGAGCCGGAGGAGCCAGGACTGCTTAGCAGAGTTATTCTTCTGCCGTTTCCGGGCAGTTTTCACCGTGTTGGCCATGGTCTCGTCCTCCTCCTGGATTTTAGAGGCCATGCCAGGCGGATCGTCCAAGCACTTGATTTCACAGCCCTCCCCAATGTCTCCGTTGGCCAAATCCACCGTGGTCCGTGGGGCGCGCTCTGCCTCGCTGCCATCGGCTGGTTTTGTTAAGCTGTCGGAGGAGACACTGTGCATCAACTTGACCTTCTCCAGGACCTCTTCGCAGGCTTTCTTGGCCACCTCGGGATCGATGACCGCCAGCTCCCCGACACCTTCTGTGATGACGCTGAGGGACGTCCCGCCATTCCCTTGGGGCGCTGAGCCGGGCGCCTGGTCCAAGCCTGTCCCTCGGGCTGGGTCTACAACAGAGTCTCCCATAGCAGTGGCGGGTCTGCGCACTTCAAAGCTGAAAAGAAAACGAGACAAAAAAAAAAGAAGTCAGGGACACAGTCTGCGGAGGGGATCTGCTTCCAGCCCGAAGGTGGGAAAAGAGGAATCCATGGTGGGATACACCTCAAGGGATACCGAGAGCTGAGATGAGGGCTGGTGCAAACCTGTTCAAAAAGCTGTTGTCTAGAGATGGAAGGTGCTCCAAGCCAACGCACTCAACGCGAGCCGGCCCAGCGCAAGCCGGAGCTGGTCACGTTGGGTTTCAAAGCTCTTCTTGGTGCCCCTTCCACTCAGACTTGAAAGAGAGCTGTAAGCATCTATCAGCCATTACACAAAATTTCCCTGTTACCATGACGATAAAAAAAATTGAGCGAGCCAAAAAGAGGAAGAGAGGGGGGAAAAAAAAAACCCCAAAAACAAACAGGTTGCTTTATGCTCTCCACCTCAAAGGCGTTCCAGAAGGCTTGGGATTAGAAGGCCATAGGGTGAGCGGACCCAGTGGCTCTGCTTTTTGCTACAGCAGGTGAATTTTATGCCCGGTGCTCCGTTTTTCCTCATTTACCCTCCCTCCGGGACAGAGGGCGACAGCGGTACGCGGCGCTTTGATGGTGAAATTCCCTGCCGGGGCCGGGCGATGGGCGAGCAGAGAGCTGGAGCAAGAACCAAGTTTGTTGCAACAAGGTCCCTGTTTTCAAAGTCCAGACACTACTGCTCACATTACGTATCCTCGCCAATGATTAGCACTTAATTACGTTTTAAAAATAAGATAAAAGAGGGATTGAACACACTTCCTGGTTTCTCATCTCCATAAAAAGAGCAGCGGTGCATCTCTATGGATAACCAGCAAGAATAAAGGCAGCTAGTGCCAAGCGAAATCGTCCTCTAAAAATAAAATAAGGCACTCTATTCAATCCAACATCATTACCGCGGCTCTGACTGCTTCCCTTTATTGCTCATACGCTACAACAAGACAGCTCGTGATCAGCAGAAGGGCACAATGCCTTTTACAAATGTTAAGCACTGCAAGCAGATTGCCAATTCCCTCCTGCTTTTCACGTCCAGCACGGTGGAAAAAATTACTGTCTTTGGAAAAGAAGTTCACTGAACCATTTTCTGCCTGTCTGTTCCCCCGACGACCCCCAGCCCCTGTTTCGCCCGCAGAGGCTGTGCCAGCGGGTTCCTGCAACGAGGTATTTCCCTGTTAATTTAATGACCTTGTTTCATCTGTTTATTTTTACAAGTGATTACAGCTCCCGATGTGGGAGAAAGGGGCAAGGAAACCCACAGCGTTTCTTCCTAAATATTCCAAGCAAGTAAAAACGAGGCCGGTGTGTCCAGACGCGAGCGCCGCTTCCCCGAGACTGGTTTCCTCCTCTTGTTTTCAAAGCACTTAAGCTCTAACTACGAGGTGAAAAAAGCCTGACCAAAGTTCAGCAGTCTGAACCGATATGAATAGCATCTTTCACCCCGTCCGCATGGCAGCAACGCACAACGTTTTCCTCTGTGCTTGCCATTCCCTTCGGTACAAATCCCGCATGCTTCAAATATTTGTGGTCATTAGATCCTAAAGACCCTGCAAGCTGAAGGAAGTTGTTTTTCCTTCTTAGTGAGCCCAGCCTTGCCCCACGAAAGGCCAGACGATCTAATTTTTAAATTAACACCACGCCAGCAAAAAGGAGATCCTTCGGCATAACTCGGCAAGGTGGGATTTGAAGAGGCACGGAGCGGAGCCAGGTCCAAGAAGAGTCACACAGAGCTTTGCTCGTGCCAGCACTTCTGGAGCCCTTCAAATGTTCGCATCGAGACAAACTGATGAAAAATAAAAAAACCAAGCGGTGGCATCTGCCAGAGTCCCAAAGGCAGCTCCGCAGCCACAAGCCGGGTGCAGAAGTACCTGCAATCCCGGTTGGTTCAGTTGCCCACAGAGGGCTTTCCCAGCCCTGACTGGTTTATCCGATGCAGGAAAATACTTTCAACATCCTCCTTGCTGGGCGTAGAGGGAGAAAAAGCGTGTAGGAGCCCGTTAAACCTCCCCGTAAACATGGGCCATACAGAAGCCTGGTGCAGCATGACAGCACGCGCTGTAATTCTGGACGTTAAACCTCCTCAACGTCCGCGGGAGAGGCTGGATTCAACCTGACCTACTCACGCAAGGTATGCCGATGGCTCCGAGGCGCCCGCGTCGCACGGTGCAGTCACCACCACCAGAGCCGCTCCCACCGCCAGCCCGAACTCCCCGATCCTTTCGCCGCCGTCACCCGGCCGGCCAGGCCCGGAGGGGCCCGTGCGCCGGCTCTGCACCGGAGAGGAGCCGGCTGGCCGGAGCTCGCAACTGCTGAGTGGGTTAAACTTGGATTAAGGAACTGCGCAAGATAAATCCACCCACAGGCCTGCAGGGTTACCTCTGCACCGCAGGCACGGCTTTGAAATCCATGCATTGCCTTTTGTTTTGTTTTTTTTTTTAAAGCATTGCTTATTATTATTATTATTATTATTATTATTATTTTGCTCTTCAGCCCCCCCAGACACTTACACAGCCGCCTTCTTCGGTGACATGCCGGCAACGGGGCCGTGCGGAGCCCGCCAAGGACACGTCTCTGCTCCTAGCATTCCCTAAGAATCCCAGCGAGGGAATTCACTCCCCACCCTCCTGCACCTCTCCGCATTTTTCCGTGATTCACATCACCATTTGTTAAACGTATCACAACGTACTATTTACCTCTCGAGGCTCAGCATAACTCCCCTATTCCAAATCGCTGGTCTCAACAGGGATAAAAACCCCATCAGCTGCACACAATGAAGCAATCCAGTCTGGAAAACAGGCTGAGCTGAATTCATGTGGTTCATCCTCCACCCACAGCCATAACGGGCCAAGTTTCTCTCTGGTGGAAGGGCCCTGAAGTCGGTGATTAAATATGAAATAAAGGGAAGTCCCTATTAGCACAGAAACTACCGATGAAGCAGCCACGTGTCGGTGCAGCGATTCGAGAGCGCAGTTCCTTCAGGAAAGGACAAAAGTAGAGGCAGATCTACGGGAACCGAGCTGTGGCTTTACAGGAAAAAAAAAAAAGAAGTCTCGCTCCTGCCTGACTTGAATAAGAAATATTAGCCCTGGCAAACAACCAGGAGGACAGGATGAAGCCTCACCAAGACATCTGGTCTCTATTACACTGCATTACTTTTTGTTTTGCTCAGCACTGACAGCCTTCGACGCCTTGCTGTGCCTTCGGGAAGGCCACAGGAGTTGGGATGGGGGCAGAAAAACATCACAGCAGCGCTGGGGGCCGGAGGAGGACATACGGTCCCTCGCTAGGCTAAGGGGAGAGCCCCCGCTCCTCGGTGAGCCTCTCCAGACCCACTGCCAACAGAGCGACTCAATGCACTTTACTAGGTGATAGCTTTAAGCCTGGGGAAACTGAGGCACGAAGGGACTGTGACTGACTGTCCCCGAGGACAGACTCTGCCCATAAACCTGCGGCACAAGGGTGCTGCTTTGGGGATATTCTCCAACGGAGCATCAGCATCTCGCCGCGGAGCAGGAAGAACAAATAGCAGAGGGAAAGCAAATATGTGAATTTGCAGGGAAAAAGGCAACGGGAAGCCCTGAGCCAGAGACCGAGCGATCGCTGGTACCACGGACAGACAGGACGGGCTCCTCCATCCAACGCAACCGCCCCGTGTCAGGCCTCGGGATGGAGCAGCCTTTGAGAGCCTTTCCTTGGGCCACAGAACAAGTGCCGGACAAATGCAGCTCCTCCCAGCTCAATCGGTGCCTCAAACCAGTACGTCAAAGCCCCGACACGCTGGACCAGCAGTTTTCTTAACGAAACAGCAGGTTACGAGCAACGCTCTGCTGGAAGAAACAGCATCAGCTAAAGCAACTGCTGCAGGCGACCTGAGCTCGCTCGCAGCTTCGCTCCACGCTGTGGGTCTCCGAAGACCCATCCTGGTCCCCAGCCCAGCAGCGGGGCTCACCGGCTCGGTGACAGCCCAGCACCGTTTTGGCTCCTCCGGTGGGATAGGACACAGGAGGCTCTGCTCCAGTTTGGCCTTGCCGGGATGCTCTCACTGGAAGGACTCCGCATCCCGGTGCCAAGTTGTATTTGTCCAAGGCTGTGTGTCCAAAACGGCAACAACCCTGGGGCTTGCACAAGCAGAGCGATGACTTGCCCCTAAATGCGGAATAAAAGAAAAGCCACGCTGCAAGAAACGCAGCAGCAGAATGACAAACTACTCATCACATTAAAGAACGGCTCCCAGTGCTCCTCAGCCCCTTGGCTCTGTAAGGGAGATGCCACTAACTCCCTACTCCAAATGCCCATCCACAGCAAACTATAATTTGTCTCTGTGGTATCCTTCCTAGGAAGTCATTCTGCGGAGGGGACGGAGGCACAGGGAAGAGGGAAAGCCGCAGCCTGCCAGCCCCAGAACCGCACCGCCAGCGCTTCCTTCATTCCTTCCTCCTCCGCAAACGATACAGCCCCATGGGAAGGAGTTAAATCCAGTGATTTACTTACAAATTAGCTTCCCCATTTAAAAAAAAATAAAAAATTGTGGGAGCACTAAAATCTCTCTCACCTCTGAGAGACGCTGAGAAGTGCCCCAGCCCTTTGGAAAAGGCGGGTTTTGCTGCAACAGGCGTCGCTTTGACGAGGAAGCCCTTCGCAAACCCACTCCGCGCATACCACAGAGGCGGCTCATCCGACACGTTACTCACACAAACACATCCAACCTTTTGTCCTCTTCTGTGGCACCCCTCCGCCCCTGACGAGCACTAATTACAACCCCTGAGCGAGCGAGGACAAACCCTTCCATCCCAGCAACCTGTTTCCGAGCTCACCAAAGCCTTGAGCAAGCCGTGCTGGCACAGCCACCATGGGAAGTTTCCTCCTCCCAGTGATCACAAGGCACTTTGCGCCCGAACGTTCCCACACTCGTTTATATATGTAAATTCACTATTTCAAGTCGCTGTTGTTACCCACAGTCATGTCTGAGTCTTTCTCTAAAGCGTGACTTGAAATAAGCTGTCTAGATGAGACTTAAAATGGAAGGAGAAAAGGCAGCAGCCCACATCCCCGGCTCGGACTCCAAGAGCAGCTCCTCCGCTGCAGAGCCAAGCATGGACTCTGAACTGCGTGATGACAAATCAGCCGTGATTTCAGAAGCACACGACCGCGACACAGATTGAAATCCCAGATTTCCAAGCAAGAAATCAGAGACTATTATCTCCGCCGAGAAGAAACTCCGCGTTGAGCCCCGACTCTGCAGGAGCAGACAGACCCCTCGGCATTCACACCAGCCCAGGGCAGCCTCCGCCACCGCCACCGGTTCGCACGGAGAGCGGCAAAGTCCCCAAGGGGAGTTCAAAACCTCAGAGGTGCTGAAAAGGCTCCGCTCTTCCAGACAGAGCTGAGAGCAGGGAGGCAGCAGCGCTGGGCAAAAGAACTGGAAACCAGCGTTTCCACCCAGTTCTGCACCCAGTTCGTCACTTCCCCATGCTGCTTCTCAAAGTTTCATCACGGGGGAAAGACAAGGAGGGGATAGCAAAGGGAGTGATTAAATACTATTATTATTTATCACACCTAACGTCACTATCAACTTGAAGCAGAAGTCCCGAGGGGGAAAACAGCATCGACAAGTGACTAAGCCACGGCCGACACGCGGACCTCGAGGAACCGTGGCTCAGCAGCCCACCGGCCCGGCGCGTTACGTAATATCCCCGGTCTTTAAGTAGATATTTTAGGCAATTACAAAGCGCGAGGGGCACCAGATGGCTCCGGGGAGGGGGGCTGGTTTTTGGCAAAGCCTAGTCAGAAACGACAGTCTGACGGCACGGAGAAAATCAGCTGAAAAAGTCTCTGAACGGGTCCTTGCGATGCTTTTCCAGCCAGCCTACGCCACCAGCCCGGCGGCATCCCGGAGTGGGGGACGCGCTCTCGGGCCAGCATCGAAGCCAGAGAGGTTGGTGCAGCGGGATTCAGGGATTTAGGGAAATCGCCTGCGTCCCCTGGAAGGACGAGGACGAGCAGCGGTACCTGGTGCGATGCCATCCCGCTCGGCCGCCTCTCCGCTCCGGGGTGCCCAGGCAGGGGGCAGCGCAGGCGGCTCATCCTGGGCAGCGGCTCCGCGGGGCTCCGGGGACGATCGGCTGGAGGAAAAGATTAAAAAAAAGAAAAAAAAAACAGGAAAAGATGATTTTCCTGCGCGACGAAGCGCTCTCGGCCCGCAAAGCCCCGGCCGCCGGTGCTGGCGAACCCGGGGGAGGCGGCGGAGGCCCCGGTCAGCCCCGGGGGCCCGGCCAGAGAGGAGGCGGCGGCTCCCCGGGAAGGGGCGCGGGCCGGGGCCTGACCTCCCGGAGCGGCCGCAAAACCGACCCCGGAGACGCCCCCCCCCGCCCTTTCCCCAGGGGGCCGGTACCGCCGCGGCCCGGGCCGGGGGGAACAGGCCGGGGGCCCGGGGTAGGCCGCGGGGTAGGCCGCGGGGGAGGCCCGGTACCTCGCGGCGCGGGGTGGGGAAGGTCCCGGTGCCGGCGCGGCGCTCACCTGCGCAGGGCCGGAGCGGAGCGGGCCGGGCCGGCGGAGCGGGGAGGCGGGGGAGGCGCAGGCCCGGGCTGCCCGCGGCGCCGCCTGACGGGGCTGAGGGGCCGGGCCGGCCGCCGGCGCCCCCTGCCGGCCCGGCGGCACCCGCGCGGCGCCTGAGGGGAAG
>VFFE01008970.1:399774-417328 GCA_008921705.1 Burhinus oedicnemus
CCCCCCAGCCGGGGACCGTGACACCCGCTGCGGCTGTTTGATGCCACCCGTGGCTTCGCCCACCCCAAGCCGGGGCTGGGCAGACCCCGTGGGAGGGGACGAGGCACTGGTGTCACTCCCCACGGGGTCCCACGCCCCCCCCCCGCACCCCCAGCGCTGCTCCTGACCCGCCGCAGACCACAGACAGGACAGACGGACGGACAGAGTGCTTGGGTTTTAATGTCGGGGTGTGAGGCAGGGCGTGGGGGACACCCGCACCCGTGGGATCCCGGGTGGGTGGCCCTAAGTGCCAGGGTGGGCGCAGAGCCCTGCCCGCCCCGGCGAGCCCCCCTGGGACGTGGGGACACGGGGACAGGCGTCCAAGTGCTGGGAGGTGGCAGCAGGACTGGTCCCTGCCTGTGTCTGTCCATGGCACTGCGTGGGGGCATCACCCCCATCCTGGGGGGCGCAGGAGCCCCCAGTGTCACCCGGGGGGGACCTGGCCTGGCCTGGGCTCCGCTGTGCCGCCTCGTCCTCCGGTGCCAGCTCACGGCCATCGGTGACCTTGGCGTTGGTCCTGCCATCATGGGTGACGCCAGCCTGGGCGGGAAGGGGGTCCCCGGCTGGGCTGTCCCCAAGGGGGCTGGTGGCACTGCCACCACCGGGAGAGCCACCGCCATCAGCACCGTGGCAAAGCTCCGCCGTCTCGCCTGCGCCCCCGTCCTCCGTCCTCTTCCGCGGCCGCCCGCGTCTCCGCTTCGGCGGGGTGGCGGCATCACCGGCTGGCTCCGGGGTACGCTTGGTGGCCTTGGGGCGCTGCGAGTCCTGGGGGCCAGGACCCTCGCCGCCGCCCCCCGCGCTCCGGGGGTTGGTGGGGCTCTCGCCCACGGGGACGCCCACGCTGGGCAGCAGCACGTTGAGGACGGGCACAGCGGCTTGCTGGCTCAGCAGCCCCGCTGGCCCGTTGGCCCCCGGGGCCAGCCCCAGGGGCAGGGAGGGGGAGGCCGTGCCCACCGGCAGCGGCAGGGCCACCTTGACGGTGCCCCCCAAGGGGGCGGCCGTGATTTTGGGTGCCAGGACGGGAGGGGAGGAGCGGATGGCGGTGGCACCGGGCGCCGTGGGTCGCTCCCCCGGCGGGATGCGGGGCAGGAGCAGGGGCAGGCGGGCGACCAGGGCGTTCACCTGGGGGCTAGTGGCCGCTTTGGGGGGCTCCGGGGGCTTCTTCTTCTCAGGCCGGGATGGGCCGGGGGGCTTGGGGCCACTCTCCTTCTTGAGCTGCGGGCAGGGAGAGGTGTTGGGAAGGGGGACGTTGTGCTGGAGCCGGGATGCTTCCCCGAGTGTGGCCCCCCACCACGCTGAGTAGGCAACTCGGGGGTCCGGGCTCCCCACCCATCTCCGGTGGGGTCTCACCTGCCCCTGGCTCCTGTCGCCGCTCTCGGAGGTGTCCAGGCCGTTCTTCTTCGCCATCGGCGGGGGCCGACTCTCGCGGTGGATCTTCTCCGTGCTCTCTGGGGGTGCAGAGAAGGTGACAAAGGGGGGGACACCCGCCGGCCCCTCTGCGCTCACACACGCCGTGGGCAGCTGGAGGGGGACACCGCATCCCGGGGGGACCCCAGCCCCGCGCTCCTCAGGGATCCCGACAGGGTGAGCGGGGCCAGGGCTCCATCCCACCCACCTGAGACCACCATGGCCATGACCAGGTCGGCGCGGGCCGAGCGGGAGCTGATGATGTGCTGCTGGATGAGGAACTGGGCCACCTCCACGATGTTGTTGAAGGAGCGCTTGAGGATCTTCTCGGCCCAGTCGCAGGTCAGGGCGCAGGCCGCCTCCATCACCTCGCTGTTGTAGGACTGCACCAGGTCCGTCAGCTCCGACTGCTGCCGGCAGGACAAGCCGTGAACCCCCATGGCATGGGATGGGACGCCGCGGATGCAAACAGGGCCGGATCCTGACACCCTGGCCGCACGGGCAGGCTGGTCCTCGTCCACCCTGGAGGAGGCTCACGGGACAGAACAGAACCTGCTCCCAGAAAGGGCATCACCCCAACCTTCATCAGATCTAACGAGCGAGGAGGTTCGTTACCCCGCCAAAAGAGGACCGGCAAAAGCCAAGCCACGGAGGCAGCAGAGGACTTACGGTCTCCGTCACTTTGAGGTCCAGGCTGGGCAGGGGGGGCAGACTGACCACCGTCTTCCTGCGGATCCCGCTGTAGCAGTACGTTTGGCAGGGTTAAGGCGTTTCGCTGTCACACGAACGCGGCCGCGACGGGGTCACGGGCTCGAAGGGGTGCGGCTGCGGGGCTCACGATGGGCTTGTCCTGCAGGTGTGATGGCAACCAGCCCCCTGCCCGCCACCAGCTCCCCCCCAGGCTGCCCCGACTGTACGGGGCAACTCCAAGCCCCTCTCAGGCAACCGAGCTGAACCTTCAGGAGCCGAAAAACCAGGAACCGGACCCTCTCTACAAAACACCACCTGGTGCACAGACTTATAAATGGGAAAAACCGGAGAAGCAGCAGCTGTCGCCACCAGTCCGAGCAGCTCCCCGGGCTTCCCGGGCCAGCCAGGCATGCGGAAGGATATTTCGACTGTCCTCGGCCTCCCAGCCGTCGGGCTTTGATGTTCGGGAAGATCTCCCGGATGATCTTGCCGAAATTGGCGGCGCTCAGAGGGCGACAGCAGAGGTTATCGCAGTACCGCCTGCCGGGGAGAGCCGCGGGTTAAAGCCGTCGAGCCCTTCTCGCCGCCCTCCAGACGCACCCGCTTCTCCCTGCTGACGGGGCTCCTCTAAAAAACCCGAGGTTGGGCTGGGCCGTTCCCAAAAAAACCCAGGCGCTCGCTGCCCTCCGAACCGACCTCCCCGGTGGGCTTCGCTGGGGAAGCCCAACCCTGGGGGAGAAAGGCTCCTGGCACCAGGCTGACCCCTCCGCTCACTTGTAGGCATCGTAGACGTCCTGCTTGGGCAGGCAGGTGTCCGTGTGCTCTTCCAGGTGGTTCCGGATCCAGTTGCACGCGTGCATGTACTCGGCCGTGCTCAGCGAGCTCAGGTCCAGGCTACTGCTGCTCCCGTGGGACCCCGAAACATTTAATTAGCGGAGAAGCGTCACAAGGAGAAGGCAGAGCCGTGGCAATCTCCTCCCCGCCTCTCGCCATGTGTGTGTCCCACCACCATCCCGACATCCCGCTCTCCCCGGCACGGCCCCGGCTCGCGCCGGCACTCACCTCTTCTCCCCCAGGCTTGGCCCCGAGGGCAGCTGGAGGTAGAGGTAGAGCTTGTCGTTATCTGAAAACTTCTGGACATCTTGCTACGGTCAAAGGGTCCGCAGGGAGGGGGAGAACGGACCAGAGACAAAGAAAGGTTAAAGATCCAAATAACGAAGAGCTGGGGCAGGCAGTGCTCTCGTTAATTGCCCCTCGTAACGACACGACCCCATGGGGCGTTGAAAGCAGAGCAGCCGCGTCAGCACGAACACAGCCCGCGCGCGAGGGAACCCAGTACATGAAGTCACAGAACTGCCCCTCGAGGGGACTGGAAAGGGTTGTCCCACGCAGGGCCGGGGGAGTGGGTGCCACCGCCCTGGGCAGGGCCATCAGGGGCTTCTCGGGGCTTCCCGATGGGAACCGGGATCAGGCAAAACCCCAGGGTTCAGCTTCGCCAGGAGAGGAGCGAGGTGGAGACGCGCCGTTCCCGCACCCTCAGCACACCGTGCCGTGGAAGCACTCACCAGGATGGAGCTGACCTTGTTCTGCACGGATTTGCTGTGCGGGACAGAGACAAAAGGCGTCAGCGCAGAGCGGGACGGCACCGCAGCCCCTGGCCCATTCCTCAACCCACCCAGCCACAGCCGCTGCCCGGGGCTCCCGAGGACGGCACCGTCCCCGGGCCCTTCCAGACTGCGCACGTTCACCCCGGCGTGAGCGGCAATGCCAAGACGGGGACACTGGAGCACCAAGAGCCAAATGCTGCCCGCACCCATGGGTCAGCGCAGCCCCTTCTCCCCACGCTCCGGCTTTCCCTGTGCACCCACAGCCCCGCTCCAGAGCTGCGGGCTCTACCCCAACCCCAGGAGAGCAGAGCAGCCGTAAACCCGCATCCCACGGGCTCGTAGCAGACTCATCCGCGCTACCGTGAAGCCCGGAATTGATTTTGCACCCCGAGCTGCCGGCAGCAGAGCCGCGCTCTCCGTACAGCCCGGGACGGAACGGCGCGTCTGAGGCCACGCCGCTCCGCAGTGCCGACACCGCAAGGCACCCGCAACGCTTATCCCTTCGGTGCGTGGGGCTGCTAATTAATCAACCTTATTAAATTAACCCGCCTTTGGGAACGCTCGGATTAACTGGAAGAGCTGCCCGGGGAAAAGCGAGGGCTGCCCTTACGAGATGGTGCTCTTCAGCTCCTGCAGCAGCGTGCTCGACTCGGTCGCGCCGCCCCGGGAGCTGCCGGGTGACAAACTTCCCTTTTTGGCAGCTCGGGCGCTCAGCTGCTCGTCGTCCGCCATGACATTTGGTTCCTGTTGGGAGGCGAAAACCCAAAAATTCAACTGGAGAAAAAGGGGAAGGAAAACCCACTTCGGAGTCGTAAACCCTCGCGGGGCCGATCGCCGGCGCCTGCCCGCAGGCCGGGCTCGGGGAGGGAGGCAGGACAGTGGCCGAGGGGACCGGCGCAGCCCAGAACTCGCCCACCCTCAGCCCCCGGCTCCGTCCTGGTCCGCAGACCAGCCCCGGCTCTGTGAGCTGAGCTCCGTCAGCCAGACACGAGCCACCAAAGGACACGGAAATGTCCCCAGCGGTCCCAGGAGGGACGTCTCCAGCAGCAGAGACCGGGACCGGCTCTGGGTACCCCGTTCCTGGCAGGGGACAGGGGTGCTGGGGAGCTCTGGCCCAGCATGGCCAGGAGGGGGACCAGAAGGGAAGGTCCCCCCAGGGCTGGGGACACTGAGGGGGATGGTGACAGTCCCATGGATGGTCCTGGATGCAAGGCCCCAGGGGCGTGGGGACAGCAGAACTGGGATAGTGGGAGGAGGACCTGCAGGAGGGCAGGTCCTCAGGGGCATGGGGATAGGGACACCAGGAGGACAGAGGTGCCCAGGGGCATGGGGACATGGCACAGCAGGACGACAGGTCCCCAGGGACAGGGACACCAGGAGGGCAGGTCCCCAGGCAGATGGGGACAGGGACACCAGAAGCACAGAGATGCCCAAGGGCATGGGGACACGGGACAGGAGGAGAACAGGTCCCCAGGGACAGGGACACCAGGAGGGTACAGGTCCCCAGGGAGATGGGGACAGGGACACCAGGAGCACAGAGGTGCCCAGGGCCATGGGGACACGGGACACCAGGAGGAGGACAGGTGCCCAGGGACAGGGACACCAGGAGGGTACAGGTCCCCAGGGGCATGGGGACAGGGACACCAGGAGCACAGAGGTCCCCAGGGGCATGGGGCCATGGCGCAGCAGGAGGGCAGGTCCCCAGGGACAGGGACACCAGGAGCACAGAGGTCCCCAGGGCCATGGGGACACGGGACACCAGGAGGAGGACAGGTCCCCAGGGACAGGGACACCAGGAGGGTACAGGTCCCCAGGCAGATGGGGACAGGGACACCAGGAGCACAGAGGTGCCCAGGGCCATGGGGACACGGGACAGGAGGAGGACAGGTCCCCAGGGACAGGGACACCAGGAGGGCAGGTCCCCAGGCAGATGGGGACAGGGACACCAGGAGCACAGAGGTGCCCAGGGCCATGGGGACACGGGACAGGAGGAGGACAGGTCCCCAGGGACAGGGACACCAGGAGGGCAGGTCCCCAGGGAGATGGGGACAGGGACACCAGGAGCACAGAGGTGCCCAGGGCCATGGGGACACGGGACAGGAGGAGGACAGATCCCCAGGGACAGGGACACCAGCAGGTCAGGCCGAGGGGGTGACAGGACGGGTGCCGGAGCTCCGTGACAGCGCAGCCCCGCCGGTGCCGGCTGCCGGGGAGGGGACGGGGGGACGCGGAGAGCCGCGGCCCGGGCCCGGCGGGGCGGGGGCGACACCGGACCGGACCGACCCCCCCCCCGGCCCCGCACCCACCTGCGGGCGGCTACAGCCGGGGCGCGGCCCGCCTCATGCCGGGCCGGTTCGGGCCGGTTCGGGCCGGTTCCGTCCGGTTCCGTCCGGTTCCGTCCGGTCCCCGCCACGTGCCGCTGCCCCGCGCGCAACAGGAACCGAAAGTGCTGCGCCCCACCGGGACGCGCCCGCCAGCCCCGCCGGCCGCTTTTTTTCTGATTGGCCGCGGCACCTCCGGTCTGCCCGGATACTGCGGTCTCCTTTGATGCGATTGGCTGCTCGGGCTTTCCTACCCGGATACAAGCGGGGTCTGTCCCTTGCGTGGCCGCGGGCGAGCTGAAGTCTGCCTAGTAACAGGCTTCTGATTGGTGGGGCGGGAGGAGGAGGAGGAGGAGGAGGAGGAGGAAGAAGAAGAAGAAGAAGAAGAAGAAGAAGAAGAAGAAGAAGAAGAGGAAAAAGAGGAGGAAGAAGAGGAAGAAGAGGAGGAAGAAGAGGAGGAAGAAGAGGAGGAAGAAGAGGAGGAAGAAGAGGAGGAAGAAGAGGAGGAAGAAGAGGAGGAAGAGGAAGAGGAAGAGGAGGAGGAAGAGGAGGAGGAAGAGGAGGAGGAAGAAGAAGAGGAGGAAAAAGAGGAGGAGGAAGAAGAAGCAGCAGCACCAGCAGCACAAGCATGAACCAGCGGGTGTTCATGTGGCGCGTGTGTGCGTGTGCGATGTGTGCGTGCGCACACGTGTTGTGCTTTGGGCAGCGGGTGGAGGTGGCCGGGGGGCCACTGCCCAGAGGTTTCCCCGCTCAACGTTGCCCCCCTTGCGGAGGCAGCCAGCTCGCCGGCCCCGCTGCCGGACCCCTCAGCTGAATTACGTATAAGGGAGACATTTTTCACTCCGAGGGTGGTGAGACCCCGGCCGGGGTTGCCCGGAGAAGCTGTGGCTGCCCCATCCCTGGAGGGGTTCAAGGCCAGGTTGGACGGGGCTTGGAGCAACCTGGTGTGGTGGGAGGTGTCCCTGCCCAGGGCAGGGGGTGGCACTGGGTGGTCTCCAAGGTCCCTTCCAATCCAAACCTTTCCGAGATTCCGTGATAAAATCCGACGCCTGAGACTCTGCCACAGGAAACCGAGGGTCGAGCCTGTGATGTCTAAAGAATAAAATTAAAAGTTTTATCATGAAGTTTTGGCTGGGACACGGTTGAGACACCACGGGACGTTCCTGACCCGGAACGGGATGTGAAACGGAACACCGTGTCTTACGTGTTCTTTTGCAGTTGCTGACTTAGACGTAAGATAGCAAAAAATACAACTTCTGGACCAAAGTCGAGCCAAGAGCGTATCCCAAACTAACCTTGGGTAATCATAATGTCAAAATACGCTCCTCTTTGTGAATAACGAGCACGCTAATCAGGTGACCTCCCCAAATGTTTTAAACGTGAGCTGGGATGCATCCGGATAGCCAGGAGCGGTGAGTGAGTCGCTATTGACCAATCAGCCCTATTTTATCGTTATAAATATCGGGCGGTTGGGAACGCGAGCTGTGCTGGCGGCTGCTAAACCCCCGGCACCCGATTCTGCAGAACTGAAATAAACCCAAATATCTGGACTCGGCGCGTGGGCTGGCTCCCGCACGCCGGGCGAGGAGCCCCCGTGTAGGGACAGCACCCGGAGGAGGAGGGAGGGTGCCTGAGTGTGTGCACGTGTCTGTGTGCACACGCGTGTGTGTGTGTGCGGAGGTGCCCGTCAGCTCTCAGGGGTTGCCCGCCGCGAGGGGACCCTGGTCCTGGTGGTGCCAGACTGGGATGGGGGCTGTGGGACTCCTTGGATGGGTGTGAACGCTCCCCCGACACACACGTGTGCGTGCAGAACACGCGCTAAGCGTGCATGGCATGCGTGTGCATGCAATGTGGGTGTGCACGCAACATGTGAGTGCACGTGTCCCTGCAAGCCAGCGGCTCCCACACCCGGTGTAGAAACCAGGTTTGCTTTTTTGGGAGAAAACGCCAAGCCGGGCAGCACTGGGGGTGTGTTAGGAAAATCCCATCTGTTAAGGAGAGGTTCACGGTGTCACGTCCCTGGTTTGGTCACACGTTTGTTTTCTGGGTCCTGAAAACTGTTTAAAAACAAGATTTTAGGCGAGGAGAGATGCTGCTGCGGCGGAGGAAGAGGATGACAGCCTCTCGGGTTTATTTAAGCAAGCGCGGGACGCACGGGTCACCGACGGTTTGCTGAGCCTGTGAAATTCCCGCAGCCCTCGTGCGCTGGGATTTTGGGGTGTGGAGGGGCTTTGGGGGTGTCGGAAAGTGGCTAGACCCAAATATCAGAGGTGCAGTCCCCGCCGGGGTAGCGGATCTCATGCGCCAGGCAGGGCCCACCGGGCTCCTTCCCAAAATCCACCAGGAAGCTCCTGTTGACCGTCAGGCCGCCCTGCTCCGTGTCCACATCCAGCTGCAGCATGACGGAGCCGTCCCTGCGGAGGGGTGAGAGCGGGAAGGCTGGGGGGAGCTGGGGATGGACCTGCCCCTGCCTCCAAGGAGCTGCTGAAATTCGGTCCCCGAGCTGCGGGGTCCGCGCCTCCCGCCTGACGAGCACCTACAACCATCCTCGTTTATCAAAGTTTTCTTACTTGATGAGGTCGGGGTAGAACTGCCTGTCCCAGGCGCTGTAGAGGGACGTGGTGACGTACAGCCTCTTCCCGTCCAAGCTGAGCTGGATCATCTGAGGTCCCCCCGGCACCCTTTTCCCCTGGGAGTGGGCGGAGGAGGAGACGTACTGTCGGAGGGTGCCAGACTGGGGGACGCCTCTGCCTCCCCCCAACCGGTGGTGCAGGATGCCGTATCCATCCCGTGGGATGCGGTGGAGCAGAACCGCAGGGACCTGCTCCCCAGCCTTGCCGCCGCCGCCCAGGCTGGGATTTTGGGGAGACGGCCGAGCTCACCTTGATGAAGAACGGGTCTGGCTGGCTCTGCAGCTCTTCGTCCCTGCATACAGTCACGGGTCCTCCCTTGGTGATGCTGCCACCCACAAAGACCTGCAAGAGACCACAGGTCTGGGTGGCCGAGACAGCAAGGAGGGGCTGATCCCAGCCATCCCCAAGAGATGGAGGAAAAGCGCCAGGATGCGACTGGGAGCCTGCTGCTGCCCCACCTGTCCCACCAGCTTGGGCTTGCGGGTGTTGGAGATATCGTACTGGCGGATGTCTCCGTGCAGCCAGTTGCTGAAGTACAGGAACCTGTCATCCAGCGAGATGAGGATGTCGGTGATGAAGCCTTGGGGACGATACGGCAGAGGTGCGCAAACAGGCGGTGGCACCAGCAGTGCCCGGGGAAGCCGGGAAGCACCTCGGCACCCAGCCTGGGGGTGCACTGACCTGGCATATCCGGCAGGAGCCATCCCTCCACCTTCTTGCTGGGGACCTGGATCACCTTCTCGGCTGCCCAGTCTCCTTGCTGCAGGAGGTGGGGGACAGAGCATGGCCCCGGGGGGCTCAGCATGCATGGCAGAGGCAGGAGAAGACACGACGCCGGGGCGGATGCTCCATGCACGTGTCCACCACTTCTTGTCACTGGCTGCAGCTCAGCTACTTTGCCAGCTGCAGGAAACCTCACCTCTGGCTCTGTGGAGCCACCGGGAAGATGGGCTCTGGGACCTGAGTAAGGGCTTTGGGGGCCAAAAACTTGTCTAATTTTCCAGCTAGATTAGCTGGTTTGGTGAAAGTTGTTCTCTGTTCTCACCTGGTTCATCATTACACACAACAACAGACACTGAGAAGAATATTGCTTGGGCTGTTGTAAATCCACAACAAAGGTATAAATAAATCTCCTTTAAATTAAATCATTTCAGCCTAAACGCCTAAACTGCTGCCAGTCAGAACAAGTCCTCTGGTGAGATTACCCCAAGCCAGCTCACGTTCTGGGTGCAGAGCTGCACGGCACGGGGAGGCGGTGTGTGCATCGATGGGGACCGGAGTTGGGCTGGGAGGATGGCGGGGGATGCGGGAAGAGGGATGCTGCACAGAGTCGCGTGGCTCGGTCAACCAAGGGGCAGCAGCCCTTCTGCACTGGCCCTGGCGGAGCACGTACCTCGGTCTTGTAGAAGCGGTGGATGGCGCTGCTGATGGTGCAGCCCACGTAGCCCTCAGCGGCATCGGGGTTGTGGAGGAAGCGGATCTCCAGAGGGGCGGCATCCTCGCCCACGTCAATGGCCTGGACGTAGGTGTGAGTGGTCCAGTCCCACACGTTGAGGCGGCGTCCGTAGCGCCCTGGGAGGGGGAATCGGAGAGGATGCTGCGAGGCCCGGGTCTCAAGCAGATATGCTACAGGTTCCTCAGCCCTTTTAGGTCCCAAGGGGCAACCCCATGGTCTCTGCACCAGCACACGCTGGTTGCTTTGGACCTTGGCAAAAGCCACGGGAAGGTGCCCAGCATCCAACGGGGACCACCTCACTGGGCTGGGCAGTATAACCGTTGAGGGGGAGCTGGGCTGAGACGGGGCTTCACCCTTCATGCCTACGGCCAAAATCCAACCCCACACACAGCTCAGCAGCAGCATTTGTGGTCTGTCTTAGGTTGAACTTCTGGTGCTTGCATCTAAAGTGTGTTCACAGTGAATGGGCTGGGCTCGTCTTTTTTAAATCCATGGGATCTCTAGGAACTGGTGTGAAAATCTGTTTTGCAAGCAATCTGCCTTGGACAATTTTACCTACGTCCATTAGACTGCCAGCTCTCACTGGCAACAGAAGAGGGTTGAAATTTGTCCTTCTTGCGGTTCTGCCCAGCATCTCTCTCCTGGAGTATTTAAACAACTGTTTTCTCACCTTTCTTCAGATCATTTGGGTCAAACCCGTATCCCAGGCATTTTGGGATTCCCCATTCAGTGCTGATCAGGACGTTATGGCGTGGCTGGTACCAGAAGTCATAACCCATTGGGGGGATCTTGTCCCCTTTCTCCCAGTTCCCCTTGATCTCGAAGGTCTCTCCATCCAGCAGAATAAAGCCTCCTGACACAAAACCAAAACCAGATCGGTAGTGAGGAAATCATCCAGATTAACTGTTTACGTGGTGTAAAACAAGCAGTAACAGATAGATCCCCCCGTTGCAGACCAGGCTGCTGAACGGACTGGCAGTCCTGGACAAAGCTACCAGCATGTGGGGACTGTTCCTCCTGTCCCAGCACCCTCTCCCTGGGGGACTGGGGGGACTGGGGTACCTTTCCCACTGCCGGCCGGGTCTCCTAGGGTGCTGATCATGATTTCGCCGCTGCCCAGGCAGTGGGAGGTGTGGGGGTAGCCCAGGTTACACTTCCAGAAGACATCCTCTGAGTTGACGACCTGCCGGGAAGTTCGCAGGCACCATCATGTCCTCCGTGCCGGGCTGTCCCAGGCGAGCAGGGCACTCACTGCTGCGCTGAACGCCGGTTCACAAGCCTGGTGTTACCCTACAGCTCCCACCTGACCTCAAGATGGGACTTGCCATGCAGCCAGAGGGGCTGAGAACGTGTGAGCTGGGGCAGGTGCACGGTCCTGCATCCCCAGGCATGCCGGTACACGGCACCCGGAGAAGCTGCCTGAGGCCACCAGCGAGGCACTCGCACACACAGGTGAGACACGGACTGTAAACCTGCATGGATATTCGCACAACAGCAGGAGAACGACCAACTTCCACAGCCCTGCCGTGCTGCCATCCAGACATCAGGGTCCTGCTAAGCTCTTAGATGTACCCCAAAGCCTCTTTGCCAAGCTGTTCCCGCAGCCAGAAGCCACGATCCCAGACCTTTAGCCTTTAACGTGTATCGGCACCACCTCCAAGGTACCTTGAAAAGCCTGGGAGCTCTCAGGTCGGTTCCCACGTCCACCACGTAGATGCGGGAGGAGATCAAGCTGGGGAGGATCAGGCGGTTCCGCTTCTTGGTGGTGTCCCCGAAGCAGCTGCTGCAGGTATTCCACCCCGAGTGGTGCAGCTCGTCCCCCAGGTTGGGCATGGGCAGGCGGTGGATCACCTGCAAAGTCCCAGCCCTGCTTACACTGGTTTTCCCTCTGCCCAGTGCAGGATCGCAGGCAGAGCGGGGAGCTCAGCGCGTCGCAGACCCCACCGTAGGGTCAGGATGCCTCAGGCAAGTCTCACCCTGCAGAGGGGAGCGATGGTGCCCGGGGGATCCTGAGGATGGGGTACGAAGGGGATTTTACGTAAATTTTGTAAGCAAAGGAAGGCTCAGAGTCTTGGGGAGAACTGGACAGGCATCAGGCAGCAGCTTTGGGGAGCAGGGAGGACAAGCACTGAGCTGTTTCCCAGGCCAGTTTAGTACCGAGATAAAGCGTTTGGTACCTGGCAGTAGTGCGGAGATTTGGGGTTGACATCCACAGTGGCCAGAAAGTCGGGTTTCTTTCTCCCAGTATTCCTGTAGATGCAGGGCACATACACAATCTCCTCCCGCGGACCTTTTAGCACAGAAATGTTGCATGAGCATCAGCAGAAACCACGTTTGACAGAATAAAAACTTTGCAGGAGTCTCTGGCCAGGCTGGATCTCCCTGCCGGGGAGCTGCTGTGCTCCCCCATACGCATGGGGCAGTTGGATCTCCGTCTCTCTGCCGTACCAGAGGCACTAGGCTGGGCTCAGCTTGGAGGGGGCTGCCCAGTGGGGATTTGGGCTTGTTCAGTCTGAGGGTGTCCCTGCCCTTGGGAGGGATCTCTAGACCCACAGGTAGTCCATGGCTTTGGGATCACCCAATGCCTGCGAGGACATGCCAGCCCTTCCCCAGTCCTATCAGTCACGCAAATCAAACCACGTCGTGTCTCATTTCCATCGCACCTGCACAGGAGAAGCCTTAAAAATAGGTAAGAAGTGCTAAGGTAAAATGCTTGCCAGACTAAAGCCAAAGGCAGAAAGCCCTCCAAGCCCCTGTGCAGTCCCATAGTCCTACCAAGCAGTGAAAATCTACCATGACTTGGTGGTGCAAGAGCTCCCTGCTTGCAAAGCATCCCGCTGGGAAAGGGAGAAGGGCTCCGAGTCCCTGCAGCAACAAGTCTGCCGCACTCCCTGCTCCCCAAAGAGGAGCTGCTGCCCAGTGCAGGCACTGCTCCCGATAACGAGCGTCATCAGCTCTGCTGGGAAATGGCTTTGCTCCGGGACCTGAGCACTGCCCAGCTTTCAAGCAAGGGCATTCAGACCCCACGGAGTCTCCTTATCACTGCGGAGGTGGTACGTGCTCTCGGCTGTGCCAGGTTGTGTCTGCCAAAGCGAGGGCTAGTGGGGAAGAACTGGTTTAGGAAATGCTGAGGAAGAGGGAGCAGTGGGAAACAGAGACAGAGAGGTGATCTGGGACCTGTGGATTTGATCCAAAGCAGGTAATAGCTGGCTTTGCCACATGGTGCCTTTGTAAACCTTATGCAGCGGTGCCTCTGTCAGTTCGGGGTTTGAGAGCAGCTGCCAAAGGCTGAGGGATCTCATCCCTGCAGCTGCGGTGGCACCAAAAGTCAGGGCATGGGACACAGGCACAGAGCTCCCACCCTCATACACCTCCCGAGGTATCCAAAGGACACCGAGGAGCTTCTCACCACCTGCTCAGGAGCCCGACCTGCCAGACGTCCGCATGGAAGAGCTTTGGGTGCCAGTTACTTGGCACTGCTGAAGCAACCAGATAGCTCCCAAGGGAACTTGCCAGAGCAGCAGGGTCAGTGGGATTTGTGCTGTTTGCTGTTGATTTAAATCATTCTCCAGCCCTGCCAACACATGGGGATGTTCTAAAGACTCATCTCTTCGCTGTTCTCTCGGTTCAAAGATGTTTCAGGGATAGGAACTGCAGATGATGAGCAAGCTCCAGAGCTCTCTAAGGTTTCAAGGATGTGTTTGCTAAGCCCAAGAGAAGAGGATTAAGGGAGGGATAGCTGGAGATGATGCTTTCATCAGTCTCTTCATGTCAGAGCACCAGTGTTTTAGCAACGCAGCAAGGATTCCCAGGCAAAGCGTCCAGACATGTAAGGAAGCAGCCCATGAGGCTGGTTTTTATACAAGGAGGTTTTGTCATGTTGTGATCCCAGTGCAATGAAAAATCAGGATGGTCCCCTCTCCCTCCCCAGCTTTAGCTCTGGTGGTGGTGCCATGGGGCTATAGCAATACAATTGCCTCTGAGAAACTTAAAAATCCCAGCTGGTTTTGCACAGGGAAGACACAGGTGACTGCTGAAGGCTATGACCCACCCCAAACCATCACGATACCTAAAAGGGTTTGTTCTCACACCAAGCTGTGATTAGGCAATTGATGTTTGGCCTCAGGACAGGCCAGAAGCAAAACCATCGCTTCCCTAGCGCTTGCTGGGAGCCTCCTCGGAGAATGGAGTTAATTGATAACGCCCTCTTGAAAGCATTGTTTTAATCTTCACCTAAATCACAGACAGTGCAGGGCTCTTCCCTGCCTGCCCTGGATTTCAGACTTGCCTTTCATCGCATCCAGAGGCGAGGCGAAGCCAGGACCACACGCTCCACACCTTTCTGCATTGCAAAGAACAGAAAAAAGCAGAAATTAGATGACAGCGAGTTCTTTTAACCCCCTTTTTATGCAGGAACCACTTGCTGGAGTGGCTGCGCACACTCCCACTCTATGGCGATACCCGAACCAGGATGCCCACCTGCATCCAGATGACCCCCAGGAAGGTTTGGGGCTCTGGGCAGCCAAAAAGAGCACCGATATATTTCTAGTGCGGAGAGTACAAGGCTCAGAGCCATGTCTCTCTGCTTTGCCTCCCATCATGTCCTATGGTGGAGAGGAAGGGTTTCTCAACACGTGTAGGGGCAATGCCCGGCTCATGTGGCCTCAAGGAGACACTGAGAGCTCTGCGGTTCTTCTGCGAGGAGGAGGAGAGGCAGCGAGGAAGAACGGCAGTATGGCCGGGCTGCTGCACCGGAGGAGCCTCCGTGGGAGCCGAGGGCAGAGGAGGGGAGAGGATTCTCCCCGGAGCCGAGTAGGGAGAGAGCATCCCCTCGCTGCAGGGTAAGGAGGGGCCGAGCCGAGCCCCAGGCTCTGCTCTGCGGCTCCTCCTGCCCCTCTTTGGGATGGCCGCACTTTGCTGTGCCTTGGTTTGGGGGCATTAATGGAAAGTTTTCGCATATAAAGCTGTTTCCACCCAAGACGTTCAGTGCTCGAGGCGTCAGCCTCCTCGCCGGCCCCGAGCATCATTGTCGGAGTCCCCGTCATGCTGCTGCGGGTCTCCGGGGCACTTCGAACCCTGCCAGTCTCGTTCTCCAAAAGACTTTAAAACTGCTGAGAAAATTGTTCTTAATGCAGTGAACGAGAGCTTGTTAGGAAACAGCTACCACCACCGAAAGGAACCCTTCTCCCCATTTACAATGACAAGGCTGAGGAGAGGTAGGAAAACCCCCAGCTAAATTGTACAACTCGGCTTTGCTGCGTCAGCTTCTTATTTGGTTTTATTCTTATTCATTTTATCACTTGTGTCCCTGCTCTTCCAGGGAAGCGCTCCTACCCGAAGCACTGAGAAACCACCCCTCCAGCTTGCTTTTTCCTTCTCCTTAGATTATTCCTGCAAAAACAGCCCCATCAAAGCCAGACTTTGCACTGAGGACTCCCCGCCATGGCATATCTGACTCTAGCCAGCACAGCCTGTACAAGCAGCAGTTCAATAAACGAGAGAATGGTCAGAAAGCTTTTAATCATCAGCCGACCTAAACGTTTCCTGGCACTTTTAGTAGCTTGAGAAAAGAAACCCTTTCCTGGCCAGAGAAAACACTACGTTCATCCCCACCTTTCTTTTTACTTTGTGCTTTCTGGGTATCAGAGTAACAAAACCACGAGACCCAGCTCCAAACGAGTTTAGGAGGACTCCGGAGCAGAGCCCATGGCCAGCAGGTAGCAAGCCACCGACAGTCGCGAGCCTTCTCTTCTTGAGAGCAAGTCAAGGGAGAGATCTCTTACCTGTGCTGGAGGCTGGGTTGGATCTCACCTGCTGATGAGCAGCGGCAGGAGATGACTCTGCCTGCATTCTGCCTGCCAGGAGCAAGCCAAGAGAGAAGACGCAGCTCTGTGGGGGTTCAAATATATAGGGAGCAGGATGGGGAGAAGGAGGGTTTGGAAAAAGGACGCCAAGGGGAGGATCCACACACCTCGGGGTGTGGGAGGCACCGGGGCAGCCTTTAGCGTCTTACAGCACTGGAAACGTGCAGGGAAGCTATTTCAGTGCTAGCAGAACCTCCTCCCCTCCCAGAGGGGCAGGAGCCGGGGCTGTTTCTCCACCACGTCGTGCACACGTTCTCGCACACTGGAAAAACAAGGGCTTTTAGCCACGAAGGGAAAGCAGGCAGCTCCTCCTCGCCAATTCCCTGCTAGAAGCAGCGTCTTGAGTCTCCCCATGGGGCCGACGGGGTGCCCCTGATGAGAGATGGGCAAGCACTGCACTCCCAACCACAGAAATAATTTTATGAGGTTGCAGATGTTAATCACAACCGAAAATGAAAAGCGAGGACTGGGTTTCTTTTAATTGCAGGATGAGTGTTTACTGCGGGATGTTAATTTGCTGGCTGGGAGGAGGGCAGAAGCAGCGCAACCGTTTTCCCCATGACACATCTGACTTAGTCAGTGTCTGTTACGGCTTCTGGCGGCAAAGTTGGGCGTCAGCTGGCTCGGCTTGCACGGGCTGCGCGGTGGGTGCTCGGCCTTCGCACGCACGTCTTTGCTCTCAGGTTGCTGCCTTGTCCTCTCCAGTGCTCACCCCAGAGGCAGGCTCAGAAACCAGCAAGCTCGGTCCATCGCTCCGCCATCAGAGGCTCTCAGCCCATCGCACCCGAAGATTGCCAGCAAAAAAAAGGGATGGCTTCAGCTCAGTCTCCCTCGCACTCGCCTGCTTGGGCTCGTCTGTTGGTATTTCATGCTCAACACTATGCTATGGAGCACACTGCAGATCCACGCTGCACTGGTCAGCACGTCCCCCTGTGTCCCACCTTGCCTCTGACCAAGGAAAGCTTCTCCAGGAGGCCCCAGGGCTTAAATGCAAAGGACGAGGCAGGTATAAACAGCAGCCCAGCTTCATCTGGACCTCACATGCACCTTCCAGTCATCCTCCATAGAAATGTCTCTGCTGCAGTTCAGGAAGACTGCCATAAGGGGGATAATTCCCTTAGGGAAGAGGGGTGATGCCAGCGGTGTCTGTCCTCAGGGACAGCTGTTGGAAGCTGCAAAGGACTTGACGGGTGCTGGCACCAGGGGGAAGCATATCCTCCAAATAACCACTAGAGGGAACAGAAGAAGCACCCAACATCAGCCACCCCAATTCTCCGTCTCCCCAGATAAGGCACGTTCACACCACTGCAGATGCACCGCATTCCACGTTCCTCGGAATAACTCATGCACAAGCATGAAGAAAAGCCCACGCTCCCTGAAACATGGAAACAGGACCCAAAGACCTGGGAACAGGCCTTGGAGGGGACAAAAGGGTTTGCTCATACCAGCAGAAATATGTCCACAGCCACCCGACTTGGGCAGAGCGTGGCCTGACGGTGGAAGGAGGAGCTGGGTCACCTCCGCTGTGTAGAAGAAG